>JAJEOU010000680.1:2732465-2766443 GCA_021534815.1 Acrocephalus arundinaceus
CAGGGGGAAAAATACAAAGAATTTGAGATCTGATCCACTCCTCAATCAGGATGTGACTTATGCTCAGGAATCAGAGAGATAAAAAATGGGGGCAATTTCTGAATCACTCCGGTCTCCAAATGCTGGGTCTTGGAGGGAGGAGCTTTGGGAATGAGCAGAGGAATTTGGAATGCCTCAAATTTAGAGGTTTAATCCCAGCTTCTTTAAATTCCAGCACCCCAGCCAATATTGCTCATCTTTTCTGAACAGTTTTACCAAGTTCCACACACAAAACCTTTCACATTTACGGGATGATTCAACTCTCGCCCTGCTTGGTGCAGGCTGAAAAATTCCAGGATGGGTTTAAACCAAGAATTTCATGCCTGAGGTCCTTTTAAAGGATCTTTCAGAGGGATTAAGGAAAGCAAAGCTCACTAATATCAGGCTTTAATTTGCCACACTGCTGCTGGTGGATTTGTGGGGCCTGCAAATGAAGGTGAAACCTTTGTAGCCACTAAAACCACGGTGGCAGTGACTTGTGGAGATCCTGGCAGGGTGTAAAATCCCTGGCTGTGGGAATTCCAGCCCATTTTTAAAATACTGACCAGACAGAACCCAGCCCTGCGTGCCAGAACCTCCCAAGGATGCCGCAATGCAGAATTATTTGGTGCCTCAATGCATCTGATACAGTTTCAGAGCTATTTAAGTCCAACTTAACTTGTTCTTGATCCCTTAATTGTATCATTAGGAGCATTTCCAAATCAGTTCTGTAAAATATCTCACTCCTGAGTCTGAGCAGAGCCATTACCCGAGTTCTGATCCATTTCCCTGATAAGACTGATTAAGCTTTAGTGAGGCACTGCTTCCTGTGGCTGCCGAGGAGGGCAGAGAGTCTGTGACAGCTTCTCCAGGTGACATCCAGGTCACCTGTGGGGTTTTGAACACTCTGGTGGCTGTACCAGCCTGGTGGGGGTAACTCATGCTTTATATGATAATATTGGGGGTTTTATCTCAATTCTACCCCGTGGTTCAGGGTGCTGTGCAGGTTTTGAGAGATGGAACCACTGAGAGATGTCTTTGAGCATCATTTATTGCTTTTCTTTTCCAGTCTCATGAAGGGTGAGAACGTCCTCACTGCATAGGCCACAAGTCTGTGGTCAGTGGTCACAAGACCACAGGTCAGAAGGTCTTTTAAAGGTTAATTAGCCAATAAACTATTACCACAAAGATTGTTTCTGCTTTCACACCAATCCCTAACTCATTTATTTCACACGTTTTTGCTGCAATGCAGACCTTGTAACCAATCATCTCATGACACCTACAGAATAACACCTTAAAACTTTTAACTGTTTCTCTAACTACTTCTATATCCAAACTTTAAAACCTTAAAACCTTCCACTGCCAAGGTGTGTTTCCACTACCTTAATATGTTTCCACTACCTTAATATGTTTCCACTACCTCAATATGTTTCCAAACATATATTAATATGTTTCTAAAACTTTTCACTACCTTAATATGTTTCTATCTGAAATTTTTGCATATGGTCACTACATCTGGAAGCCTTTTCCAAGGTCTGAGGTCAAACCCTGTATTTATTTCTGAGTCTGGCTGTACATGCACAGGATTTTGGGAGCTTTCTGTGCCTTGCTGTCCCCCATGCAGGCACCCAGGGGTGCCCCGGAGGGGCGGGCAGGTGAGGGATGAGGGATGAGCAGCAGGAATGTCATTCCATCCCTCGTACAGCTGGGGGCTCAGCAGGACCGACGGCTCTGCCCTGCTGACCGGTGCGTTTGATCATTCGGTGTAAGGAAGGCTGTGGGTCAGGAAAAGCTCGAATTATTCGTTTGTATTCGTTAGCATTAGCAAAGGTGAGGTGTTGAAGCAGATAAGGACGGGCCAGGTCACCCTTGTGTTGTCTCTTTATCAGATCTGTTAGACAATCTACAAATGTCATTTTTGGCTCTTATGTTCCTTGATTTATTTCTGTCTCTAATGGCACGGCCAGGAGCCCATCTGCATCCCGGCTCCTTCCCCATCCCTGCGGGTTTTCCTGGTCCCCAGCAGCCACAGGAATAAACCTGCACAGCACCAGCGGGCAGGGCTGGCTCTCCTTTGGCCTTTCCCTCTTGGCTCAGTGAACATCCCAGAATCCCAGAATTTCTAGGTTGGAAGAGACCCTCAAGGTCATCAAGTCCAACCCAGCCCTGACACCTCAACTAAACCCTGGCACCCAGTGCCACATCCAGGCTTTCCTTAAACACATCCAGGGATGGTGACTCCACCACCTCCCCGGGCAGACCATTCCAGTCCTTTATCACCCTTGCTGTAAAAAACTTTTCCCTGATATCCAGCCTGGATTTCCCTTGGCACAGCTCGAGGCTGTGTCCTCTGGTTCTGTCAGTGCTGCCTGGAGAAAGAGCCCAAGCCCAGCTGAGCACAGGCACCTTTCAGGGAGCTGTGGGGAGTGATGAGGGCACCCCTGAGTCTCCTTTTCTCCAGGCTGAACAAGCCCAGCTCCCTCAGCCGTTCCTCACAGGGTTTGTGTTCCCAGCCCCTCTCCAGCCTCGCTGCCTCCTCTGGACGCGCTCGAGCGTCTCAACGTCCACCCTGAACTGAGGGACAGAGCTGGACACAGCACTGAGTGTCCATCCTAAACTGAGGGACAGAGCTGGACACAGCACTGAGTGTCCATCCTAAACTGAGGGACAGAGCTGGACACAGCACTCAGTGTCCATCCTGAACTGAGGGACAGAGCTGGACACAGCACTCAGTGTCCATCCTGAACTGAGGGACAGAGCTGGACACAGCACTGAGTGTCCATCCTAAACTGAGGGACAGAGCTGGACACAGCACTCAGTGTCCATCCTAAACTGAGGGGACAGAGCTGGACAGAGCACTGAGTGTCCATCCTGAACTGAGGGACAGAGCTGGACACAGCACTGAGTGTCCATCCTAAACTGAGGGACAGAGCTGGACACAGCACTCAGTGTCCATCCTAAACTGAGGGACAGAGCTGGACACAGCACTCAGTGTCCATCCTAAACTGAGGGACAGAGCTGGACACAGCACTCAGTGTCCATCCTAAACTGAGGGACAGAGCTGGACACAGCACTCAGTGTCCATCCTGAACTGAGGGGCCCACTGTGATTCCTAATTTGGGAGCACACCATCCTCTGTCTGCAGGAGAATTTCAGATTTCTGCCATTTCCTGCCCTCAGACAGCCACGGAGTGCTCAGGCAGCGAGGATGGGGAATGCCCTGGTGTGGTGATTCCAGCTTTAGAGGGAATTTTGCTGCTGGGCTCAGGGGTTCTGTGCTCGGTTACAGAGCCTGAGCTGTTCTGGATGGGGCAGGGACGGATGGAGCAGGTGAGGAGCTCTCTCTGCTTCCCGCTGCCTCCAATCTCTCCGGAGGAGCAGCTGAGGTCAGCCTGAGTTCATTACTCTGCCAGGAGTTTATGATTTCTTTGTTATGGAGATTCAATATGGATTGATTTTCAAATAAACCTTTTTTTTTTTTTTTGGGGGGTGGGGGGCCCCAATTTAATAAATTCACTTTATTGTTCGGGCTTTGATGTTATTTTCCACGTGATCAGCATAAAGCTTTTCCCTTGATTCCCTCACCACTGATTTTTAGACCTCGAGGCCCTTCCCTCCCTCTCTCCTGATCAAAAGCTGGGCAGGGACTAAAGCTCAGCTGAGGCTCAGGTCTAGGGGCCAGTTTTGAAGTCGGAATTCAGGAATTCAGCCAGCCCAACTCAATTTTTAACCCAAGCCTGTATTTTCCCAGGTATTTTCAGTTGGAATCAAGGAATTCCAGGCCTTTTTAATGAGCATTAACAGATGGGAAATTTCAAGTGCCTGAGCATTTGCATCCTGGTGCCATTTCCACAATAATTGGGGCCGTTCCCCAGGGATGTCTGGGAATGAGCTTGGCAAGGAGGGATCGTTTAAAGGAAACTTCATCCACTTTGCAAACCTGAATGTTGTGAAACAGGAGCTTCTCCCAGGCTTAAACACAGAAATCCATCAGAGCTCCACTGGGGAGCTGAAAAGGGAGCTGGGCAGGGATTTGGGAATTCTGAGGGATTTGGGAGTTCTGGAGGATTTTAGAATTCTGGGGGATTTGGGAATTCTGGAGGATTTGAGAATTCTGGAGGTTCACTGGCAGGAGCTGGGCAGAAATTTGAGAATTCTGGAGGATTTGGGAATTCTGGAGGATCACTGGCAGGAGCTGGGCAGGGATTTGGGAATTCAGGAGGATTTGAGAATTCTGGAGGTTCACTGGCAGGAGCTGGGCAGGGATTTTGGAATTCAGGAGGATTTGGGAGTTCTGGAGGATTTGGGAATTCTGGAGGATCACTGGCAGGAACTGGGCAGGGATTTGGGAATTCTGGAGGATCTGGGAATTCTGGGGGATTTGGGAATTCTGGAGGACCACTGGCAGGAGCTGGGCAGGAATTTGAGAATTCTGGAGGATTTGGGAATTCTGGAGGAGCACAGGCACAAGGATTGTTCCAGAGGTAAAAGCAGAGTGAGCAGTCCTTGGCCATGCAGCTGATCCCATCAATTGTGACAATTCCATTTTGAAGTTTTCCCCTCACGCTTTTCCTTGGGAAAATATTTTCTCCCATCCTCAATATAAATTTATTCTGTCAATTAAAAATCACCCCCAGCTGCCACCAACCCTCTAAGCCTTGACTGGCATTGGTCAGGTGGTTTTGATGGTAAAAAAAAAAACACTTTTAGGAGTTCTTTCCCCAGGTGTTTCAGCTAAAGCCAAAGTCCCCAAATCCCCATCACCACCTCTGCAGGAGATTTATTGAGCAGCTCAAGCCCTGCCCAATTTTTGGGATGTTCTGCTTGAGCTGGAGCTTTTTCTTCATTTTTTTTTTGTTCATTTGGGTGTTTATTTTTGTTTGTTTGGGGATTTTTTGGGTACATTTTGATTTTGCCGTGGCTGTAGGCACCAGGTGATTTTTCCAACTTCTCTGCTCTGCCTCCCTCCACCCCAGAGCTGCAGGATAAGGTCGGAAAACTTTTTATTGCTGCTTTTTGTGCACCTCCCTGCAGCCTGGAGTGCCGGGGGGAAGGAGGAAAAAAACCTCTCAGGGGGAGATGAGTGTGTTTTAAAGAGCAGTGATATCTGTCAATGAGACAGCAGCTGCTCCCTAATTCATTCCCAGCTCTGCCTCCTCCTTCCCTTGGCCCAGAAATGTCGACACTGCACTTTTCTCTCTCTTGGGTTGTTTATTGAGGGTTTGGGGGTTTTTTAAAATGCTTTCAGGGGCTGTATCGAGGAAAGGACAAAGAAAATTAGGAAGAATTTGGAGTCTGTGCAGCCCCTCCCTGGATTGTCAGTGGTGGATGAGTTAATTTTACCCAGCCTGGGCCACAGGAGGCCTGAGGAGCATCAAGGGGAGCTGCTCAAAACCCATCCAGCAGTGGCCATCTGTTAATTTGGCATTTGCAGCCTGGCCCTGCGCTGCTGGGGAAGGTCAGACAGCCTCGGGGCACCGGGGGTGTCCCTGAGCAGATTTTTGGGAGGTGCTGGAAGCAGCCGGGCTGGTGCAGGGAAGAAATCTGCGGATTTTTGTTGGGTGTGAAACATTAAAAAGGAGTTCTGGTGTTCCCTGAGCAGCTCTGTGTGGCCAAAACGATTCCCGAGGTTTTCTCCTGGGTCCCATTCCCGATTTTTTTCCCAATTCTCCTGTCCTGCCTTTTTACCCCTGCTGCTCTTTAACCTCGCCTCCATTAATGCCTCATTTTTGGGGACATTACCAGGGAAACCTGGATACTGTCCCTAATTATGGATGGAAACCGGGCTGAATTTACCAAACCCAGGAATCTCCCTGGGCTGAATTTACCAAACCCAGGAATTTACCAGGCTGAATTTACCAAACCCAGGAATTTACCAGGCTGAATTTACCAAACTCAGGAATTCCCTGGGCTGAATTTACCAAACCCAGGAATCTCCCTGGGCTGAATTTACCAAACCCAGGAATCTCCCTGGGCTGAATTTACCAAACCCAGGAATTTACCAGGCTGAATTTACCAAACCCAAGAATTTCTTGGGCTGAATTTACCAAACTCAGGAATCTCACGGGCTGAATTTACCAAACCCAAGAATTTCCTGGGTTGAATTTACCAAACCCAGGAATTTACCAGGATGAATTCACCAAACCCAGGAGTTTCCCAGGCTGAATTTACCAAACCCAGGAATTTACCAGGCTGAATTTACCAAACCCAGGAATTTCCCAGGCTGAATTTACCAAACCCAGGAATTTCCCAGACTGAATTTACCAAAATCAGGAATTTTGTCCTCCTGTGAGGCCATTTGCAGTTCTGTGAAAGATTCATGAGTGGTTTTGGTGGATGAATGTGAATTGTGAACACTAAGGAGCGTTTTGCACCTCTAGATACACCGAGATTTACCTCTGATTTAACAAAGATTTAAAAGGTGAGTATTTGCTTTGTAAAAAAAGGAGAAAACTGGCACACAGAGCAGAGCAAAAAGCTGAAAATCTCCTTGGGAGCAGCCGATTTTTGGTTCATTATTTCCCCACTCTGCTAAAAAAGATTTAAAAGCTGCATTTTGGTTTTTTTTTTTTTGATCTGGCCTGATGGGTTGTGGGGGGAAATGATGTTTCTGTGTGTTGGAAATTCCCTGGAAAGGCTTTTTTTTTTAAAAATTTTTTTCATTTTTATTTTCTTTGAGCACCTGTCCTTTATTGCTGCTGCAAACCCCATCCATCAAACGGCGCCGGGAATTCCGGGAATTTTCCCCCCACCTGCTCCAAATCATTTGAAATCCGATGAAAACGCTGCAAGGTTGAAGTGGGAGCTGCTGGGTTTGTCCAGGGTGATTTAAAACGCTCTTTGCCTCAAGTTAGGAAAGTAAAATTTCCTTTATGAAACTTCCCTTATTTCTGCAAAATTAGAGGGGCCAAATTATCACCTGGAGCTCCTTTCAGGAGCAGAATTTGGGTTCAAAAGCTGTTGTTTCGGTGGGAATAAATTGATTTATGCCAGCTGAAGATGTGTTCCTAAAACTGCTTAAAGCTTAACGTTCCTCTCTCAGCAGCCCTGCGAGATAAGGATTTACTGCAGCTGTTGGAGAAATGCAAATTTTTTATTTTTTTCCTCTCTCTGCACGAAATATGTCTCCTCATAAAAATGCTTCTTCCGTGTGTGAAAATATTTCATGAGCATCTTTAAGGTTTTGATGGGAGATGGGATCTCAGAAAGCAAAATATTTTTTTCTTTCTTTTTTTTTTTTTGAGATTTCTTTTTTAGAACACTGAAGGTTTTTGTTGGTTTTTTGGATTTTTTTTTTTGCTCACGGTCTCAATTATTTACATTTTCCCTGATGATAAAGAAGTGTGATAAATGCAAGCAGGCAAGTTTCTCATGCACACAGAAAGTGGTGTTTGGGGAGAGTGAGGAAATTGCAGTGTATTATGGTGTTTCAGGCAGCTCTGCCAGTGACAAGCTTCAGCTTAAAAAAAAAAAAAATCAGAAAATCCTGGGCTCGATTTTTATTTGGCAGATTTCTTTTTTTTTTTTGCCTTTTATCAGCTCCTGCAAAGAGCAGAATCAATACCCAGGAAGGGTCAAGCAGCTTACAATTCATTACATGTGTGTGCTTCTGTCTGACAATGCAATTCTTGTTTCTCATTCCTCACGTCAACTTCTTCTTCTCGGGGAGGGGAGAAAAAAAAAAGAAAACAACCCAATAAAAGGAAGAAAAAAAAAAGCAGGAATAGACAAAAAAAGACAGAGATTTACTCGAGTCATCGAGCGGAATGGAAGCTGACAGGTTTCCTAATGTTACATGCCCAGAACAAAAAGGATTTCTCACTCTGCTCTTCTTCAAGTGCTTGAGAATCCTTTGTGTTGTTCACTGGGAGCTCCAGGATGTCCCCATTGATTCCCTCAGAAATGAGAGCCTCAGCTCCAGGATTTCCCCAATTCCCTCAGAAATGAGAGCCTCAGCTCCAGGATTTCCCCACCAATTCCCTCAGAAATGAGAGCCTCAGCTCCAGGATTTCCTCACCAATTCCCTCAGAAATGAGAGCCTCAGCTCCAGGATTTCCTCACCAATTCCCTCAGAAATGAGAGCCTCAGCTCCAGGATTTCCCCACCAATTCCCTCAGAAATGAGAGCCTCAGCTCCAGGATTTCCCCACTGGATCCCTCAGAAATGAGAGCCTCAGCTCCAGGATTTCCCCCCCAATTCCCTCAGAAATGAGAGCCTCAGCTCCAGGATTTCCCCACCAATTCCCTCAGAAATGAGAGCCTCAGCTCCAGGATTTCCTCACCAATTCCCTCAGAAATGAGAGCCTCAGCTCCAGGATTTCCCTACCAATTCCCTCAGAAATGAGAGCCTCAGCTCCAGGATTTCCCAATGGATTCTCTCAGAAATGAGAGCCTCAGCTCCAGGATTTCCCCACCAGTTCCCTCACAAATGAGAGCCTCAGCTCCAGGATTTCCCCCCTGATTCCCTCAGAAATGAGAGCCTCAGCTCCAGGATTTCCCCATTGATTCCCTCACAAATGAGAGCCTCAGCTCCAGGATTTCCCCATTGATTCCCTCAGAAATGAGAGCCTCAGCTCCAGGATTTCCCCACCAATTCCCTCAGAAATGAGAGCCTCAGCTCCAGGATTTCCTCACCAATTCCCTCAGAAATGAGAGCCTCAGCTCCAGGATTTCCCCACTGGATCCCTCAGAAATGAGAGCCTCAGCTCCAGGATTTCCCCACCAGTTCCCTCACAAATGAGAGCCTCAGCTCCAGGATTTCCTCATCAATTCCCTCAGAAATGAGAGCCTCAGCTCCAGGATTTCCCCCCCAATTCCCTCAGAAATGAGAGCCTCAGCTCCAGGATTTCCCAATGGATTCCCTCAGAAATGAGAGCCTCAGCTCCAGGATTTCCCCACCAATTCCCTCAGAAATGAGAACCTCAGCTCCAGGATTTCCTCATCAATTCCCTCAGAAATGAGAGCCTCAGCTCCAGGATTTCCCAACCAATTCCCTCAGAAATGAGAGCCTCAGCTCCAGGATTTCCCCAGTTCCCTCACAAATGAGAGCCTCAGCTCCAGGATTTCCCCACCAATTCCCTCAGAAATGAGAGCCTCAGCTCCAGGATTTCCCCACTGATCCCTCAGAAATGAGAGCCTCAGCTCCAGGATTTCCCCAATTCCCTCACAAATGAGAGCCTCAGCTCCAGGATTTCCCCATTGATTCCCTCAGAAATGAGAGCCTCAGCTCCAGGATTTCCTCACCAATTCCCTCAGAAATGAGAGCCTCAGCTCCAGGATTTCCCCACCGATCCCATCAGAAATGAGAGCCTCAGCTCCAGGATTTCCCCCCTCAATTCCCTCACAAATGAGCGCCTCAGCTCCAGGATTTCCCCACCAATTCCCTCAGAAATGAGAGCCTCAGCTCCAGGATTTCCCCCCTGATTCCCTCAGAAATGAGAGCCTCAGCTCCAGGATTTCCCCATTGATTCCCTCAGAAATGAGAGCCTCAGCTCCAGGATTTCCCCCCTGATTCCCTCAGAAATGAGAGCCTCAGCTCCAGGATTTCCCCATCAATTCCCTCAGAAATGAGAGCCTCAGCTCCAGGATTTCCCCACTGGATCCCTCAGAAATGAGAGCCTCAGCTCCAGGATTTCCCCAATTCCCTCACAAATGAGAGCCTCAGCTCCAGGATTTCCCCAATTCCCTCAGAAATGAGAGCCTCAGCTCCAGGATTTCCCCACTGGATCCCTCAGAAATGAGAGCCTCAGCTCCAGGATTTCCCTACCAATTCCCTCAGAAATGAGAGCCTCAGCTCCAGGATTTCCCAATGGATTCTCTCAGAAATGAGAGCCTCAGCTCCAGGATTTCCCCACCAGTTCCCTCACAAATGAGAGCCTCAGCTCCAGGATTTCCCCATTGATTCCCTCACAAATGAGAGCCTCAGCTCCAGGATTTCCCCATTGATTCCCTCAGAAATGAGAGCCTCAGCTCCAGGATTTCCTCACCAATTCCCTCAGAAATGAGAGCCTCAGCTCCAGGATTTCCTCACCAATTCCCTCAGAAATGAGAGCCTCAGCTCCAGGATTTCCTCACCGATTCCTTCATGAATGAGCTGCTCCCTGGCCTGGCAAGAATTACCGGGCAGATCAAAGGCAAGCAGCAGCGAATTGTTGGGATCTTTTCCCGGTTTTGTCACTGAACGTGCCCAAATTCCCTCGGGCAAACCAATTCTTTTGGGTTTTTTCCAAATTATTTTTTTTCTTTTTTTTATCCTTGTTGTGAGGCAAGAGTAGAGGCAGCTTTGGGAAGGGTCGGGGTTTAAAGCTGCTGGAAAAATCCCTGTGATGACCCAACTGACCACAAGTTTCCACCAAATTCAGCATTTTCCCAGGTCCAGCTGTGTTTGCAGGTCCCAACTGTGTTCACTCAGCTGGGAGCTGCAAATCCAGGGATAAATCCTGGTCTGGGCTTCCTAGTCCAGCAGCTGAACTGGTTTTCCTGGTGCTGAGGCTGTGTGAGACTGGTGGGGTGTCCCTCCAGCCCTGGGCCAACGTGAGGGAGGGGAAATCCCAAAATAAAAATAAAATATAATAAAAAATACATCGGGAGAGGCGCAGGGTTGTGACAAAACCTCCAGGGATATCTTGGCTGGAATGTCCCAGTGAAAAGCTCATGGGTTAAAGGGAGAATTTGGGTCTGGGTCTGCTCCAGAAGGGGTTTTGGGACTGCCTGGTCACAGCCAAGTGTCTGGGAGGGTTTGGTGATAAAAACTTCCACTTTTGTGAAGCTCAGATGGGGTTTTTTTTGCACAGGATCATCCTGAAGGTTGTTTCTGGTAGATTTCATTTATATTTGTGTTTTCTGGGTGGGTGAGGGAAGACCAAAAGGAAATTTGGGGTTTGGAGTGTATTAAATGCAGCCCCTCTTCAGGGCTCCTGAGCTTTCAGGGTTCCTCTGCAGTGGAGGGAGGGATCAGCACCATCAGATTTTCTACTTTTCCACTTTTCCTCCTATCTTGAACTCACAGGAGAGGTTTGGTCATGGAAAAGTGGGGCTGGTGGGGCTTGGGGATCATCAAATCCATCCCCTGCTCCCCTCTGCAGCTGATTATAGCACACTAACCCTGATGGAAGCCCCTAAAATCCCCTCCAGCAAGGATTCCGTGCCCTCAGCTGTCTGTTATTTACCCTCAGCGTTAAAAGTTTATCCTAAGAAGAAATTTAAACTTTTCCCATTTCCTCCTCCTGCAGCTTCACCCTGGTTCCCCCTGTCCTGCCTCCCATGGCCTGAACGATAATTCCTCTCCCTCTGCTCTCCCTTTCTTTGAGGTTTGGCTTTCCCAAGCCTCCCTTCCATTCCTGGATGTGTTGGGTGTTGATACAGAGCCCCAGGTGAGTTTTTGTCCACCAGAATCCCACCCAACCATTGAATTCCCACACCCTGCTGGGGCAGGGTGGCAAAAATCAACTCTGAAAGTCAGGGTATGACCTTGTCTGTGTGTCAGAGGCACAAACTTTGTTTTTTGTGGCAGATTTGGCTGGGAGAGGAACCTGCCACTGTCACCAACCTCTTCCCAGCTGCCTTTGGACACAGAATGTGCTTCCCAGTGGGGTTTGCTCACACAGCTCGTGCCCTCTGAGCCTGGTGGCAGGTTTGCAGTTTGTTCTCCTCACCAGCCAAAGCTGGGCTGGGGATCAGCAGAATCCCTCGTCCCAGGAAATTCTGGGGCTGGTGGTTTTGTGCCTGGAGCTTTTCCAGAGTGAGATGCAATCCCTGTCAGTGCTGACAGCTCCAGCTTTGCACGTTAGCTGGGAAAAGCTGCAGGAACAAACCACTCGTGCATCTCCTTCCCCAGCCTGGCTCTCCTGTCATGTTTTCCCCCAGCCCCGATGATGTTTGTGAGTCTCTCAGTCAGATCAGCTCCGGGAACAGAGCACAGCAGAGCTACAACTTCCCCTCACTCCCTCTCCCTCCCCTCAGCCCGAGTGTTTAATTTGCTCCCCACTCTGCTTGAGCAATTTTTTGAGAGCAGCACGGTTTATATTTGCCTATGCAAATCAGCCGAGCAAATACGCCGAGGAGCTCCAAAGATAGATCAGGACGTTTCAGCACATGCCTAGCCCAGAGGAAAATCATCCCAGGCCGTTTTACTCTCTGTTAACCCTTCTTCCTTCACTGATTTGGGGCTTTTTTTGGCAGGGAGAAGCTGTCCCACCTCTTGTGAGCCTGTTCTGCACACACAAGGTTGTGTATTCTGAAATTCAGTTTTCTTTCATGTCCTTTATTGGAGAACACGCAGTTCCAGGAGCTGCAGGAGTCACAGCCAGCTTTCCTTCAGCCCTGTGATTTATGGTGGAATCTCTGGTGCCTCATAAAATCTTTCTGAGGCTCTGGGCATGGTTGTGGAGCTGATAAAACCCTCTTCCCTCTGGGTGCTCACTGAGCCGGGCTCAGCTGTTGCCTTTTCTTCAGGGGCAAGGAAAGAATTTGACCTTTCTCCTTGAATTCCCGCCAGCGCTTATAAAACAGCAAAAAAAAAAAAAAAAAAAAAAAAAAAAAAAGGAATTTTCCTAGAAACTGGTGGATGGCTGAAATCGCTTCCAACATCTCCTGAAAAATTCTGGTTCCTTAATTCGATTTGCCCTCCCCACAAGGGGGGGAAAGGAGCTGCTTGTCATTCAGTGGGGCTGCCAAAGAGCTGCTGCAGGATGAGCTGCTCGGCCGGAAACGTTCCGGAACACAAGTGACTTCACTGCGGAGTAATTACCCCACTTTGCAAGAATGCTAATTACTTTGGAGAGGGTTTTCATCCTGGAATAAAGACCTGCTGTCGCCCCTGTCCTTCGGGAGGCGTCAGGGAATCATTTCTCCGCTCCAGATGTTGGAGATGAGGGCTGGGAAGGCTGGGGCTGTGCTGGTGCTGAGCCTGGGGAAGGAAGGAGAGTTCCAGGGATGTTTTGTGGCAGGGTTGGTTTAACCTCGGAGCGTGTGGAAGGCAGCGCAGCTCCTCGGTGCTGTTTTTAGCTGAGTTTCCTCAAGAAATGAGCCTTACATAAGCAGTGTCTGTGTCCATAACTTCTGCACCATTAGCTCACTCCAGCCGTGCTCAGCACAGCACAGGAGGGGTCAGGGGCTGGGGTTGCGTATTTGGGTGCTGCAGGATGTCCTCATCCCGATAAAACCTGGAATTACCTGTGGGATGGGATGGCCCAACACGCTTCTCCTTGGAGGGAAAGCTCTCAAATGGCAAAACCCATCACACCACACCCCCAGCACTGATTTCTGTGCCCACAGTTTTATTCTCGGTGGTTTAAAGCTTCAGCAGCCCCACAAACTCTTCCCTCAGGCTGAGCCGAGGAGGAAGAGCTGTTGCTCATCCTCTCCCCATTTTGCTGTCCCAGCCCAGACTCATTTCAAGCCAGAACATTTCCCTTGCAGCCCTCCCACCTGGGATTGTTGTAGATCTGCAGAAGGGGAAGGGAGCTCAGCTCAGATCCCCCCAGACAGTCACAGATGGCAGCTCGGGGTGCTTGTGCTGGTTCTGCAAATGTTTTGCTGTGCTTGCAGCCAAGAGCAATCTCACTTTGCCAGACAGAGCAATCTAAACCCTTCCCCTCAGCTCTGCACTGGATGGGAGGTGAGGGACAGCTCCTGTTCCTCTGAATTGCCCGAATTCATTGCCCAAATGAACGTTTTGAGTTGAGATTTTGTTTTCTTACACCCCTGCATGAGGGAGGCAATTCTGATTTGATCTGCTCACCTGGGTTAGGAGGGAAAGAAGAGGTGAGGGAAGTTCTGAGTCTGACCTGTCTCGGTCCTGTTTCTTTGGGCTGATAACCCCTGAGATGTTTGTTCAAAGTCCTTGTCCCAAGCCCCAGTGCCAGAAGAGAGAGTCGGGATGTGTCGGCTCAGGTTCTCAGGGTTGTTTATTATTTATTATCTGGTACATTTTGTTCTCACCCAGTTTGGGTGCTGCTACAGTGTGGTCATCACTGACTGCCCCTGACCAGGGCGGTCTGAACTCTTTATACTCCATACTCCGTGTTTCATGTTTGCAGATAAATACCAACACCCATCACCTGTGTCAGACACTGCACTGCTGTGCTAAACCAATCCAAAAGTGCCACCACCACAGCAGGAGATGGAGGGCAAGGAGAAGAAGAAGCAGAAGGACAGGGACATGCCCAGATTCCTCCATCTTGCCTTCTTGAACCCCCATTAAACCCCAAAATTCTACATCTACACCCGGTGATAAATTAATATTGTACTAATCAAACTCTCATGGTTTTTCTCTAGAGCCCTTGCCAGGGTCTGGGGTCACCCAGGGCAGCCAGAGGGATGTCCTGGGTTCTGACAACCTGAGTCTGCTTTGGGATGGGGATTGCTCCTCACCTTCCCTCGGTTAACTGAGGAGCCAGGCTGGGTCCTGTGCTCACATTGACACCTTCCCCTGGTTTGGGGCACTGGAATGAATTATCCCTGAGCAGAACATGGATCCATCCGCTGTGACTCTGCAGAATAGCATGAAAGGGGGAAGAGAATAGTGGAAAATGGGAGAATCATCCCTGCTGGGGCATGGGGGGCACTCGTGGCGTGGTGTGCATGCAGAGTGGAGGGAGAAGGACCCCAAAAATGAGCTGGTGAGAGCCCAGCTCAGCTGAGGGCAGGTTTGTTGGCACAGCCAGGGGTTTTTCCTCCTGAGGGGGAGCTCAGCTCTTTTTGCTGCTGATTGTGCCACAAATTTGGGGCAGAGGGACCTGATTGCCACAGGGCACAGCCAGCTCACCCCGTCCCCAGGCAGAGCAGGGCAGGTGCCACCCCTTGTCCTGTGCCAGCCCTGCCTGGTGCCAGCCCAGCTGTGCCAAAGGACCCTTGGAGGTGCCCGGGTGACCCTGCAGATCTCTCTGCCTTGTCCCCAGTGTCCCCAGTGCTCCCTGCTGGTGCCTGGTGACAGCCAAACGCCTGCTGGAAGGGCTGGCACCTTCCATGGCTCTGGGATGTGTTCCCAGATCCAGGCACAGCAGGGAGGATTTTTGTTTGTTTGTTTTTTTGCATGTGTCAACATTAGAAAGCAAAAAAAAAGCAGACAGGGAAATGTTGAAGAATCTCTCTCCCAGCTCAGCTCTTGTGCTTTTATTTGTCAACACTTATTTTTGTTTCCTGACACAAATGGAAACATTTGGTCAGTGTTTTGGCTCCTGTCCCTGCTGTTTTCCCTGTCTCCTGCAGTGTCACTTGGAAGGACGTTCCAGGCTTTTTTTGTCATTTCTGTCAGGCATGAAGCTGTAAAATATTTGGGTAGGGGTGACAGTGTTTTAATCCCAGGAGATGTTTTTTTTCTGACTCCAGGGCTGCCCTTTGGGCGAGGGAATGTTCTCAAAACCTTCTGCAGAGCTGCTAAACTCGTGATCATTTACCTTAGCAAACGATGGCACGCTGAGTTGGACAGGAGCAAAAATAATTTGGCTGAGCTGATGCTCAATGGTCCAAGTCTTAGTTGGAATCTTAATAATTTTAATGCAATTACCCTCACAATTGTGGTCAGATAAATCAATGCTCGGAGATCAGGGGAATCTTGAATTTCTGTTTGTTCTTCGTCCTCATCTCTGGATAAAACAGGACAGTGGATTAGAGGGAACAGGGGGCTGACCCAGCACAGCCAAACCAAAATCTGTTAAAAACCAAAATCGAGGTTCTGGATTCACCATTTCCATCCCTTATTGGATTGATGAGCAGAAATGTTCTGCAGTCAGGGGACTGATTGCTTTAAAAAGGAATTCCAGTTTAGAGAACCAAAGTTTCACCCCCTGGGTTGTGAATTTTGCCGCCTCTTCTGCTTTCACAGCTTTGTTAATTGGCAGCTTTTGACCTTGAGCAAACACTGACTTCCCTCAATTCCAGTTTCATCCCTGAGTGCGGAATCTGGATCCCTCTGCACCTGCCAGAGCTCAGTTCCAATTTTCTAATGGCTCTCTATATATTGGTGTAAAGGGCATTGCAAAAATTCGGCCAAAACATTGCTTATTTCTTAATATATGGGGGTTTTCCTCCAAAAAACCCTGTTTTCCTATAAATCAGAATAATAGAAATATATCCCAAATAATATAAATATAAATAATATAATATAAATAATGTAATATATAATATAAATACAATACATAATATAAATAATTAATATAACACATAATATAAATAATGTAAATAATAGAAATATGTATAATATGAATAATATAATATAAATAATATAAATATACCCCAAAGAATAGAAATAATAGAAAGAATAGAAATAAGTATAAATAATATAAATAATATAAATAATATAATATAATATAATATAATATAATATAATATAATATATAATATAAATAATATAAAAATAATATAATATATACATAATATAAATAATATAAAATAAATAATATAATATAAATAATATAAATATATATAATATAAATATATATAATATGAATAATATAAATATATCCCAAAAGAATCTCCCTGGCACAGAGACTTTCAGCTGGACAGATTAACAGGTGACAAAGCCAAAAACCAAATCCTGGGCACCACATCTGCATTTCCTGCAGCAAACCCGGCCTGGAGCCAGGGTGGGAAATGCCGAATTGGATTCTGCATTTTCCCTCTCTCAGCTCCACGCTCAAGGAGCAGAACATTCCAGAGCACCAGAATTCCTGTTTATTTATCCACACATGTTTAAGGGATTGATTCCTCCCGGACAAAAGGCAGGCAGCACCTGTGGGCTGATGCTGTAGGGGAAATTGGGAGCTCCCCTACTGTCTGCCAGGTTTGTTATCCCAGCTGCCCTGGATTTATTGACCAAACACGGAGCCAGGATCGCTGGTGGAATTCCAGTCACTGCTCGCCCTGGGTGTGGAGCCCTTCAGGGCTGGCCTTGATTTGTGTGATGTTTGGAATGGGAGGAAGAGGAAGGAAAGGGAATTCTTGGCTTCACGGGTTTGTTCTGTCAAGGAGTCAGGCTGAAAGGGAAAATGAGGGATGGGAGCCAGCAGGGATGGGAATGGGACAATCCTCTGGGTGGTTCTTCCTGCCCACCCCATGGTGGCACTGGGGGAATGGGAGTGGGGGTTTATGGCAGGGAGAGCCTTTATCCTGTTCTTGGGATCACTGTGGGAATAGGAATGGGAGTGGGGTTTATAGCAGGGAAAACCTTTATCCCGTTCTTTGGGATCACTGTGAGAATGGGAATGGGGAATTTAGGCAGAGAGAGCCTCTATCCCATTCTTGGGATCACTGTGGGAGTGGGAGTTTATGGCAAAGAAAACCTTTATCCTGTTCTTGGGATTGCTGTGGGAATTGGAATGGGAGTGGGGTTTTATGGCAGGGAAAGCTTTTATCCCATTCTTAGGATGACTGTGGGAATGGAAGTTTATGGCAAAGAAAACCTTTATCCCATTCTTGGGATCACTGTGGGAATGGGAGTGGGGGTTTATGGCAGGGAAAACCTTTATCAGTTTCTTGGGATCCCTGTGGGAATGGGAGTGGGGAATTTAGGCAGAGAGAGCCTTTATCCCATTCTTGGGATCACTTTGGGATTGGGAATGGGAGTTTATGGCAGGGAAAGCCTCTGTCCCTCTCTTGGGATCACTGGGAGCCAGGATTTGGCTCCTTGGAGAGGCCAGGCAGTTCTGGGACTGAGTGACCAGCACAGCCACAGTCCCGGTGTCCTGCTCTGCCCCTGTGCACATCCCTCAGTGGGAGCCTGGATTTATGGATTTAACCTCCCCGTTGTCAGCTCGAGGCACCTGAATTTCCATCCTGAAGCTCTCCAGTTCCCAATCTCTCATTTTCTTTATCCCTCTCATTTCTGCTCCTTCCCCCTGTGACAGGTTCAGTAAATCAGCCCTGCCCAGGGTTTCTCTTCCCTGCCACCAGCCTGGATCCAGGTGCTGTGAATCCCTGTGCCTGCTCTGCTCCCAAGCTCTCCCATCCCATTCTCAGGCAGCTGAAGCTGAAGGAATTGGTTTTGAGCAGAGGCTCGGAGCCTGCCCGCTCGAGGGAACTTCACTGTACCCTTGAAGAATTACCTAATGTGGTGAGATTCACTTGTCTGCTCTAAGTGCTTCGCTCCTGTTTTCCAGGGAGGAATTGCTGACTCCCATCAGTTGTGCTCTGCAGTTGTTTCCTGCAATCTGCATCCCTTTCCAAACGCCAGAACTCCATTAGGGCAGAGGAGGGGACAGGAAAAGGTCCCTCAGTTTAACACTTTCACCTACGGGCTGGATAAAAATTCCCTGCTTGCCCCAGAACTTCCTCTGTGACCTCTGCACCCACAAACCAGCCACAATTATCCTGGCTGCTCTGGCTGATGGTTTAAAGCCCTCGGGGCAGCTGATGTCTGGATATTTACTACAGCCAGGTAGGAAATATGAGTCCTAAAACAACACAAATAATGAGGCTTTTCACTTATCTTTGCTGACCTGGGTGCGAATATTTTTCCTTTCCTTTCCTTTCCTTTCCTTTCCTTTCCTTTCCTTTCCTTTCCTTTCCTTTCCTTTCCTTTCCTTTCCTTTCCTTTCCTTTCCTTTCCTTTCCTTTCCTTTCCTTTCCTTTCCTTTCCTTTCCTTTCCTTTCCTTTCCTTTTCCTTTCCTTTCCTTTCCTTTCCTTTCCTTTCCTTTCCTTTCCTTTCCTTTCCTTTCCTTTCCTTTCCTTTCCTTTCCTTTCCTTTCCTTTCCTTCCTTTCCTTTCCTTTCCTTTCCTTTCCTTCCTTCCTTTCCTTTCCTTCCTTCCTTCCTTTCCTCTCCTTCCTTCCTTCCTCTCCTCTCCTCTCCTCTCCTCTCCTCTCCTCTCCCTCCTCTCCTCTCCTCTCCTCTCCTCTCCTCTCCTCTCCTCTCCTCTCCTCTCCTCTCCTCTCCTCTCCTCTCCTCTCCTCTCCTCTCCTCTCCTCTCCTCCTCTCCTCTCCTCTCCTCTCCTCTCCTCTCCTCTCCTCTCCTCTCCTCTCCTCTCCTCTCCTCTCCTCTCCTCTCCTCTCCTCTCCTCTCCTCTCTCTCTCCTCTCCTCTCCTCTCCTCTCCTCTCCCTCCTCTCCTCTCCTCTCCCCCTTTCCCCTTCCCTTTTTTTCTCCATCCTGAAAGATAAAGAGCAGAACCTGAGTGTTTGAAAGGATTGTTTTAAGGGATTTTTTTGTACCCAGCAAGCTCCCTGCAGGGCCAGGTGTTCGGATTCACCAAAATTGTTGGCTGGGATTGTCCCTGGGGTGAGGATCTGCAGGATGCTGCAGCCGGCCCCAGGGAGTTGTGCTGTCTGTGCAAACTTTCCGTGAGGCTTTGAGGGTTTTTCCTTTTGTTCAGGGTGCTTTGAATGTGGTTGTTCATGATATGAATGATCCTCTGTGTGTATATATATATATATAAATTTTTTTTGTTTATGGGTATTTTTTTTGGTGGTAGGAGACACGCTCTGGCATGTGTGTGCTCCTACTGAAGGTGATTATATATATATTTATTTTATATTTTATATATAAAAATATAAATATAGCTAAATAGAGAAATAATATGCACAAAGAACCATAAATATATAAATAAATATAAATATAAATATTTATTATCTAAATATAATAAAAATAATAAATTATATAAATAGAATAAATAAATGTAAATATATATAATAAAGAAATGTAAATATATAATAAATTATAAATATAATAAATATAACATAAAATTATAAATAATATAAATATAATATAAAATTCTATAAATATAATAAATAAAAATAAACATATATATAATATTAATACATAGATATAAATGTATTATATCCATATAATGTTAATACATAGATATAAATATATAAATATATAAATATAAAAATACAAAAAAAAAAATATATAATGTGCATGTTTGCATGCAGAATCCTTGGAGAAGGAGGTGTCAGGGTGGAACATTCCCATTTTCTGGGGATGTTCCTGGGGAGCGGAAATGGGAACCAGCTCCTGCCAAAATCCAGTGCAGAATTCCACAGGCATCAGGAAACTACTGGAAAATTTTGAGAAGTGCAGGGATTTCGTCTTGTCCTGAGAGGTGAGGCCTGAACAGACCTGGATAAAATCCCTAAAAATCAAGGGTGGTTTTGTGGGGTCAGCTGGCAGGGCTGGAGTCCCTATAAAAACCCCAAGTGTGTGCTGCTCTCTCCATCCACATTCCTTTATCTGTGCTGCCTCACAAGCAGGATTTTCCACGAGGTTTGGGATTTTTGTGATGCCCTTTTGGGTTTTTTTGTGTTTTTCTGTAGTCCTCCCCAGGTGAGAAGGCTCTGACTGGCTCAGCCTCTCCAGAATCCTGGCACTGCCCTTGAAAACAAGGGGAGATGAAGAGATAGTGCCTGGCTGGCCACCAGAACGAGCAGTTTTCATTAAAAGTGTGTGAAAAAGCCTTGCTGTTTTTCAGCGGTGATTAAATGAAAATATATGTACACGCCAGAGACCTGATGTCAGCCCTGTGGGCAGCACAGCCCGAGATGAGAGACTGAAGAAATCAGAAATTGTCGCTGGTGTTATGAGTTCGCCTTGCCCCGAGGTCTGAGGGTTTTTCCTTGATGACAATTTTTTTAATATCGCTTTGAAGCCAAGAATTCCGAGTGCAGCTGGCAAAAAGGGGGATCTGCCACGCAGGAGCCTGGCAAGGGGAGGGATTCCTTTAAAAAGTAAACTGGGGTGAACCTAAAAAACACTTCAGGGCTCTTCTGCCTCCTGATGTTGACCAAAACACTCAGGGGGGTGGAATAATCTGGATTTTTAGGGGTCAGGAAGGAATTGGAAGATATTTAGGGCAGCAGAACACCGGATTTGTCTCCTTGCAGCTTTTTGACTCCTTTGCTGCCCCCAACATAAGAACCAGAGATGCTCAACAAGTGAGATTTGTCCCAAAAGTGCTCCCTGCACCTCCCCAAGCTGCAAATACAGGTCAGGGCTCAGGTGTTCATCACTGCAGCTTTTGAGGCCAGCACAGATTTCTCTTCTTTCCTCCCCTTGTTTTATAGCTCACCTTCAAGTGCTCCTCAGAGAACAGAACAGGCACAAAGGCAGCGCAGGAAGGGCAGCAGGCATCCTTGTCAAAATCCTTGGTGTCAAAAATAGCTGCCTGAGACGTTCCTGCCGCTGCTTTGAGCTAAATTATGATCACAACTGCAGCGTCCTTCCCTCCACAGCATCTCCCAGCCCTGGGTAGCTCCAGGGCCCAATCCCTTCCTCTCATGTCACACATCACAGAGTGCGGGGCTGCAGCATCAAACGGCCCTTAATGAACATGGGATTTTTGGTGGTGTTAGTGCCGGCCTTACAGGGCTGGGAAAAGCTCAGGGGAGGAGGAATGTGGGGTCGCTGCTGCTGGGGGAAAGGGGATGGAGCTGCCCAGCTCAGCCCCTCACAAGGGAATCTGAGCTGTTCCTTGTGGGTTTATGTTCATTTTAGGGCAGAGTTCATGGTTGCCTTTTTGGCTGTTGCTCCCTCGCTTTCCTTTTCTGTATCTGTGGGAAGGATGGGTTGGTTGGGATGGATGGAGATGAGAGATCTCTGGAGTCAGGGCTGGGTTTGGATTTATTGCACAGGGTGTGGGTGAAGGGGCCCTGCCACGAACTGCCAGGTACAGCTCAGAGCAGAGAGAGAGTGAGGAGGAAGAGGAGAAAAGAGAGAGTGAAGAAGAAGAAAAAGAAGAGAGCAAAGTTCCCATTCCAATCCATTAAATCTTCCATACTGAATATTCTAATTGACACCAACCAATCCAGTACAAGATACAAACCCTACAGCATTTACACACAGCCTATAACAATCACTACATTCCCATCCTGTGTTATATTTTAAACCCTAAAAACGACTCTTGGGACCCCTCCTGCCGAGCCAGCAGGGTCTGCTCTGACCCTTGGGCTCTTGGTAAGGAGCAGGGCATTGTTTAATTAATTAATTTAATTGTTTAACCTTCAGCCGGCCATACCATTGTTTTCCAGTTGTTCAGTAACTAAAGCTCGGCATCTGAGACATCCAAACTTGCCTTCAACTCTATTTCACTGATAGGTTTCATATTCTCTAAAAATAAGCAGTCATATTGATAAGGATTTCCTGTTTCATCCTCCCCAACATGCACCTCCTTAAATCTTCGGGGTGAGCTCTGCCCAAACTTGATCCTGTTTGATCCTCCCCTTTCTGAACCCAAGCTGGATTTGCAGGTGCTGAAAGCAGCAGTCCTTTCATTATTTTTCCTTTGCTCCTGAGTGGCACAGAGGCCCCAGGTGACGCCGTGGGGAGGTGACACCGGGCGAGCTCCCCTGGATTATCCCCCTGTGTGCCTCTGCTGGATCCTTGCCATGATCCCGAGCTCCCAGAGCAGCAGTTGGAGCCTGAGGATTTATTTTCCTCACTCACCAGCTCTGTTGGCCTCCGGCTGCTGCTCCCTGCTCACCCTGTAGCCCTCGCAGGGAGTTCTCCCTTTGACTTGAAATGAAAGCCCTGCCAGTGCCGTGCCTTTCCAAAAGCTCTCCATTTCTCCTTTTTCATCACTTCTTTTTTCTCTTCACATCAAGAGGTTTTTTCTCTGTCCACAACGTTGCAGACAGATGAGATCTAACAGGGAATGTGAGCTTTGCATGGTCCCAGGGCTCCTGGAAATCAGCCTGACCAACTTCAGATGCCCAAAGGCTTCGTTTTAAGTGTGGATAGACTGGCACAGGCTGAACAAATCCCTTTGAGCCCACGAAATCCACAAAAGGAAAGGGAATTTTGGGGCTCAGGCCCCAAAGCTATATGATTTTTTTTTAAAGGATTACCTGAGTAGAGAACCCTGTGGAAAAAAGAAAAAAAAAGAAAAAAAAGCTGTTCTGGAGTGATTCAGGGATTTTCTTTTAATTTAAAAACTAAGAGCAAAGCCTGCCGGTGTTAGGATTTTAATTAGGGTGAATTAAAAGCTCAGAAGAAAGTGGAATTATTTGTAAATAAATAACTCTTAAAACCTTGATGTGCAGCATCAGAGGAGAGCAGAAACCCTGCTGGGAAACGTGGAATAAATGCAGGAGAGCAGGGCTGGGTTCCAGGGCTGTCACAAGGAACTTCTCTGGCCTTTTAGAGGCCCAGACAGTTTGTGATAAGGGATGAGATATTTTCCTGCTGGCAGGGAAGAAATATTGGCAATAAAAATGCTTCAGCTGCTTTTAGACTCCGTCCCGTGATTTGATTAATTTCCTAGATTCTGTTTATTCCTCGTGATGAATTGGAAATCCCATTTCCCATTGATTTTGTCAGTCAGAGGGGCACCACCTGCGCAAAAAAGTGAGCTCACCGCAGCAATCTGAGCATCATCAACGTGAGTTCAGTTCAATTTGGCAGCTCTGAAAAGAACCCACACCACCCCCAGACCTGTAAACCACCAAATCCCCTCCTCCAAAGCACATCCAGCTCAATTTGCCTCCACTTTTACACCCCCAAAGCCCCTGATCCATCAGTTTTCCTCTTCCCCCTCCCCAAATAAATTAAATTAAATTTAAATCCAATTAAAACATCCAGATAAAATTGTTGCAGTTCCTGTTTTACTTCTCAGGGAGGGGAAATGAAGATTTCTTTTTAAAATCCTCATGCAAATGTGCAGCATTCACTGCTGTTCAATAAAGTTGATCATTTTAGTGAGGAAGTCTCAATGCAATTTCCCACACCTTCAGCTCAATTTGCCTCCACTTTTACACCTCCAAATTCCCTGATCCATCAGTTTTCCTCTGCCCCATCCTTAAATAAATTGGCCTCCAATTAAAACATCCCAATAAAATTGTTGCAGTTCCTGTTTTACTTCCCAGGGAGGAGAAATGAAGATTTCTTTTTAAAATCCTCATGCAAATGTGCAGCATTCACTGCTGTTCAATAAAGTTGATCATTTTAGCAAGGAAGTATCAGTGGAACTTCCCACACCTTCAGCTCAATTTTCCTCCACTTTTACACCCCCAAAGCCCCTGATCCATCAGTTTTCCTTAGCCCCCCCTCTAAATAAATTGGCTTCCATCCTTAGGAATCCTTAGGAAACATCCAGATAAAATTGTTGCGGTTCCTGTTTTACTTCCCAGGGAAGGGAGATGAAGATTTCTTTTTAAAATCCTCATACAAATGTGCAGCAATCACTGCTGTTCAATAAAGTTGATCATTTTAGTGAGGAAGTATCAATGCAATTTTCCACACCTTCACTTTTGCCTCCACTTTTACACCCCCAAATCCCCTGATCCATCAATTTTCCTCTGCCCCATCTCCAAATAAATTGGCCTCCAATTAAAACACCCAGATAAAATTGTTGCAGTTCCTGTTTTACTTCCCAGGGAGGGGAAATGAAGATTTTTTTTTTTAAAGCCTCATACAAATGTGCAGCACTCACTGCTGTTCAATAAAGTTGATCATTTTAGCAAGGATGTATCAGTGGAACTTCCCACACTTTCAGCTCAGTTTGCCTCCACTTTTACACCCCCAAAGCCCCTGATCCATCAGTTTTCCTTTGCCCCATCCCCAAATAAATTGGCCTCCAATTAAAATATCCTGATAAAATTATTGCAGTTCCTGTTTTCCTTCCCAGGGAGGAGAAATGAAGATTTCTTTTTAAAACCCTCATGCAAATGCGCAGCTTTTGCTGCTGTTCAATAAAGTTGATCATTTTGGTGAAGAAGTATCAATGCAATTTCCCACAACTTCACTTTTGCCTCCACTTTTACACCCCCAAATCCCCTGATCCATCAGTTTTCCTCTGCCCCCACTGTAAATAAATTGGCCTCCAATTAAAACACCCAGATAAAATTGTTGCAGTTCCTGTTTTACTTCCCAGGGAGGAGAAATGAAGATTTCTTTTTAAAAGCCTCATGCAAATGTGCAGCATTCACTGCTGTTCAATAAAGTTGATCATTTTATCTAGGAAGTATCAATGCAATTTTCCACACTGCTGACTTAAAGATTGGCTCAGGGTGTAAACGCAGCCATTCCTTTTCCTCTCGTTTGTGTGGGGGGCAAACAAAAGGCAAGAAAATCTTCTAAATGTTATTATACCCTAAATAAATCTCGGAAATTCTGCCCCCGAAATAGCGCCGCTGCATTTTTTTGCAGGTCCTTAATTCCATCTGTGCCTCAGCTGAATGCAGAACTCGGGAATGTTTTTCCAGCCCATTACATTTCCCAGTGAAAAAAAAAGTGAGAATTACCTCTGATGTTCGTGGGAAGCCATCAGGATGTAAAAAAACACCTGAAAATGAAATATTAACTTTGCCACCCAAGCCCAGTAATGGCTGTTATGTTTTGCATTAGAACACATTAAGGTGAGGTTCCTGCCTAAGAAATAAATAAATAAAATAATAATAAAAATAAAATCCCCCAGCTCCCATCCTAGGGAATGACAGGCTGATGGGAGAGGATAAAATTGGAAAGTTGAAGGGGAGGGGGGGAAAAAATATAATATATTCACAGTTTAGATGACAGTGAATATAAAGACAGACTGAGCTTAAGTGGAAGTTGCAAAATATCCTTGGGAAGTCTTATTCCCTCCAGATTGCTGCCAGATATCCTGGAAAGTGTGTGTTTGTAGCAGAAGAAAAGCAAACCCTTATGGGTTGAGGATGTAAAAGCATCTCTGTTGCTGTTTAGTTCATGGAATTGACAGAAATCTCAATATTTGTCCCTTTTTGCAGCAATTTCCTGGCTGTGCTGATTGGGATGGGTGAACGTTCAGCTCCAAAGCCCTGGGCATCAGAGTGGTTGGTTTATCTTGAGTTTTGTGGAAAATTTTGCTTTTTTAAGGCTTTTCTACCTCTTTACTTCATTGTGGTGGGACCTGCAGACAGCAAAACCGCCTTGAGAGACTTAGAGGAGAATGGATTTTAAAAGTCACTTTAATTCCCTGGTTTTCCTTCATTATCCCTTCACTTCTTGCTCCAAAACCCTCCTTCCATCACTTAAGAAGGAAAATAATTGGAAAAAAAAACCCCTCCAATCCTTTTCCTGTTCTGTCCCCTCCAAAAATCTGAATTTCCCTTCCACAACTCTGCTGGTTTTAACGTGAAAAGGAGAAATTCTGGCTCATCAGCATCGATTTCCGCATTTTGGAGCCCATTTTAGGATTATTTGTTTGGACTTGCTTCTGTTTGGGCTTCCTTGCTGTGCCTTGAGAGAAAACTTCTCTTTTTTTTTTCCTCAGAAATAAGTCCGAGGCCAGACTTTGTGGTTAGCAGATGCCAACAGGAATCCTCTACTCTAAAGAGCCTTTAGATAAATGGGTTTTACTCCAGCTCTGCTAATTAAACAGCCTGGAGGCTTCAAGGGCCAGGAAAGAGGGGGAAAGGTGATAAAAACAACACAGCTGATAATATTTAGGTTTCAAAGTGATCCCCAGTGAGTTCGAGGGGCACGAGGAGTTCTGAACGAGCTCAGATGAAAAATTCTGGATAAATGGGAATGAGTGGATAACGAGGAGCAATTTTTTTTCATGTTTTCTAGGACTGAAGCTTTGTTTAAATGCAATTTTCCTGTCAGGAGTTCAAGCAGGCTGGGTGTTTTAATAGAAATATTCCTGGCAGTGATTTCTCTTCCTGGAGGTGCCACACTTGATATTTTTTTCAGTTTTAGTGACTCCACAGTGAGCTCAGCTCTGCCCTCCCCTCAGCCCAGCTGGTGCAGGTGATGGGCAAAGTGAGGATTCTTTGGGGAAGCTTTGGCAGTTCCCTGGAGCAGAATGTGGGAATTGGTGTCTAATCTGGGAATTTGGGCTGGATTTCCATCCATGGACAGTGCTGGAATGATGGATTTGGGTTCTTATGGTGCCCAATGTGACTTGGTGCTGTCCCTCCCCTGTCCCAGGGCTGTGCTGGGCTCTGTCCCTCCCTGGGGAGATGATTTGGGATCCCTGATGGATATTCCTGGAAATCTGCACCTCTCTGAGCAATGGGATGTTCCCTCATCCCAGTTGGTGCAGGTGATTATTGTCACCAAGGGCAAAATGAGGATTCTTTTGGAAAGCTTTGGCAGTTTCCTGGAGCAGAATGTGGGAATTGGTGTCTAATCTGGGAATTTGGGCTGGGTTTTCCATCCATGGACATTGCTGGAATGATGGATTTGGCTTCTTATGGTGCCCAGTGTTACTTCCTGCTGTCCCTCCCCATCTCCCAGGGCTGTGCTGGGCTCTGTCCCTTCCTGGGGAGAGGATTTGGGATCCCTGATGGATATTCCTGGAAATCTGCACCTCTCTGAGCAACGGGATGTTCCTGCCCTCAGCCCAGCTGCTGCAGGTGATGTTTGTCACCCAGGGCAAAATCCTTTTGGGAAGCTTTGGCAGTTTCCTGGAGCAGAATGTGGGAATTGGTGTCTAATCTGGGAATTTGGGCTGGATTTCCATCCATGGACACTGCTGGAATGATGGATTTTGCTTCTTGTAGTGCCTAGTGTGACTTGGTGCTGTCCCTCCCCTGTCCCAGGGTTGTGCTGGGCTCTGTCCCTTCCTGGGGAGAGGATTTGGGATCCCTGATGGATATTCCTGGAAATCTGCACCTCTCTGATCAATGGGCTGTTCCTGCCCTCATCCCAGCTGGTGCAGGTGATTATTGTCACCCAGGGCAAAATCCTTTTGGGAAGCTTTGGCAGTTCCCTGGAGCAGAATGTAGGAATTGGTGTCTAATCTGGGAATTTGGGCTGGGTTTTCCATCCATGGACACTGCTGGAATGATGGATTTGGCTTCTTATGGTTTCCAGTGTGACTTCCTGCTGTCCCTCCCAGGGCTGTGCTGGGCTCTCTGCCTTCCCAGGGAGAGGATTTGGGATCCCTGATGGATATTCCCGGCACTCTGCACCTCTCTGATCAATGGGCTGTTCCCTGCCCTCCTCCCAGCTGCTGATTGTCACCGCGGGCAGGGTGAGCATTGCTGGGACAGCCCCAGCTCAGTTGTGACCTTGCCCTCCCTCCTGCAGCCCCGGGGTGGATGCTGAGGGATGGATTTGTTAAACCCAGCCTGGCAAGAGCTGTTTGAACCAAAACATCACCCAGGATTCCACTGGAGGCCTTTCCCTGGCCACGCTTTGTTTGCAGCACGCTCAAAAATTAATTTTTATTCTCAGGCTCGTGGGGGGAAGAACGATCAAGAGCAAACAGAGGGAAGTGCAGACAGGAGCTGCATGGGAAATATTGGGAAAGGCACTGCAAGGTCTCCAGGGCTGCTCAGAGAGGAAAAGGCAAAGAGTCCCACACAGGGATGGCTCTGAGGATGGATATTTAGGAGGAAAGCGATCAATTATGATGAATAGCAAATTATTTTCCGAGCATTTCGTGCTATTAAGGACACACAAAGCAGAGGAGGTGATAACCATCCCTATTAATAATGATTAATCCTCACTGCCTGCCCAAAGCAGAGCCTGGCTGGGTAATTAAACACTCAGAATTCAGCAAAATCTGGATTTATCACCGTGATTCTGTTGTTCTTTATTTTGACAAACATCATCAGTGTGGTGGTACAGGCCCAGCCACGCGTGTGCTCTGCCAGGGGTTTGACATGATTTATCTGCGATAATCACAACAACATTCCTCTCCTGGAATAATCAGAATATTCCTCACCTGGGGTTTGAGGTGCCTTTAAAAGCTGGGGGACAGGGAGGCAGCACTGACACGTCCTGTGCTAAAAATCAAATTATTACTGAGGCCTCTTAATCTCTGCAGCGAGTACAACATGCTCTGCCTGATTGCTTCCAAGGAGAAATCTGAATTTCTTTTCCTTTCCTTTCCTTTCCTTTCTTTCCTTTCCTTTCCTTTCCCTTTCCTTTCCTTTCCTTTCCTTTTCCTTTCCTTTCCTTCCTTTCCTTTTCCTTTCCTTTCCTTTCCTTTCCTTTCCTTTCCTTTCCTTTCCTTTCCTTTCCTTTCCTTTCCTTCCTTTCCTTTCCTTTCCTTTCCTTTCCTTTTTCCTTTCCTTTTTTCCTTTCCTTTTTCCTTTCCTTTCCTTTCCTTTCCTTTCCTTTCCTTCCTTTCCTTTCCTTTCCTTTCCTTTCCTTTCCTTTCCTTTCCTTTCCTTTCCTTTCCTTTCCTTTCCTTTCCTTTTCCTTTCCTTTCCTTCTTTCCTTTCCTTTCCTTTCCTTCCTTTTTTCCTTTTTCCTTTTCCTTTCCTTTCCTTTTCTTTCCTTTCCTTCTTTCCTTTCCTTCCCTTTCCCTTTCTTTTTTTTTTTTCCTTTTTTTTTTTTTTTTTTCCTTTTTTTTTTCCTTTCCCTTCCTTTTTTTTTTCTTCTTTTTTTCTTTCCTTTTTTTTTTTTTTTTTTTTTTTTTTTTTTTTTTGTCAGTATTGGGGTTTTTTGGAACATCCAGGAGCTGTCAGAACAAGGGGATGATAATCCAGCAAGGAGAAAGTGAGGACAGGGAGCTGTCCCCAGCTCAGAGGGGACATGGAGCACAGCAGAGCTTGGTTGGGGAAACAGGAAAAGTGGATTAGGGAAGGGAAAGAGCAGGGAAAAATTAAAATTCCCACTGGGGAAGGTGGTTTTGTTCCCTCTAGTCCATCCCAGAAAAACTCTTTGGGAGTTAATCTGGAGTCCAGGAATCCTTGTGGCTTCTGAAAAATCTGCTTACAGTGAATTCATGGAATAGAATCGTCATTGAGGTTGGAAAAGCTCTTTAATATTGAGTGCAGCCATAAACCTCACGCTGGCAGTGCCACCACCAACAAATGTCCCCAAGTGCCACATCCACACCTCTGTTAAATCCCTCCAGGATCTGTTAAATCCCCTGTGCCAAACGTTTTGGTGAGAAATTTTCCCCTAAAATCCAGCCTCAACCTCCCCTGGTGCATCTTGAGGCCTTTCCCCCCTCATCCTATCACTTGTGAATAACAAAAAAATACGATTTAACCATTTCTGCTTTTCATCATTTATTTATCCACTCATTAAATGCTGTTTAATGGGAATTTGTAAATTTATTAAGGTAGATATTGCTGGGGTTTTTTTGTGTTAACTGGTGGGTGATTCCTTTCTCCTTTACCTCTTTAAATCTCGATTTTGGTGGCTGGGTCTGGGTTTTAAGCTCGGTTTTTGATGGCACAGCTCTCACTGCCAACTCTTGGCTTTGAGGTGCATCTCTGAAGTGCACCAGGAAAAGCTTTGCTGGGCTGGCTCTGTGATAAGGAAAAAAATAAAAATAAAATGAAAAAAAAATAAAAAAACCCCAAACCAAACCAAACCAAAAAAACTCAAACAAACAAAAAAAAACCCCAAGACAAAACCCCACAAAAAACCCCAAACAAACAATCAACAACAACAAAAACCAAAAACATAACCAAAAAACCACCAAAAAACCCCCCAAAAAACAACAAAAACCAAAACCACACAACAACCAACAATTTTTTAAAAAATGGGTTTGAGGAGTGGGAAAACTCCTGACTCCTTCAGGAAGGGCAGAATTACACAGATTTTTATGAGTGTCATTAAAGATCTGCCTGTTCTAGGTGAGGTTCCCTTACCCCCAGTGCAGTAATTATAATTTCTTCATAGAGAAAATCACCCCCCAAACCAGGGAGAAGCTTTTGCAGTCAGAGGTCGTTTGAGGCCACCTGCTAAAATTGGCCGCAGACAGCGGCTCCCCCTTTGGGTCTAAAAATTCTCCTCCCCACGCTCAGCCCCATCTGAGACGTGACTCAGAAGTGACAGCGCTGTGTGGATGCATTGGCAGCAGCACAGCCAGGAAAGGATCCAAAGGAAGCAGCTCCAGCTCTCAGCCCAGAATCCCGGAATAAACGAGGGTTTATCCATTCTCGGACTCTAGGCTGGTAGCCTACTGAGAATTGCGGGTGAAGTCTTTTTCTCTAAGCTCTGTGCTAGAAGGAAGAGTCAGGATGCGTCGATTTTATATCAAAATTGTTTATTCATCGATGTTCTAAAATATTTTCTCTTTGTCTGGCGTGGATGTCATCCACACCGCTTCTTAAGGCTGTCTGTCCCGCTCATGGGAGGTCGTAATCTTTTATACTAATTGTTACGTCCTAATTGTTTTTACTATTGTACTAATATCTACTACTTTTATTAAACTGTGCACCTTTACACTAAACCAATAAGAAAATGCTACTACCTCACCTGAAGATGGAGGACAAGAAGAAGAAGAAGAAAGACAAGGGACACACTTAAATCCTTCTATCTTGTCTCTTTGAGCCTCCTTTGTGAACTTTCAAAATCCACATTAATACACAAAAATAAGTTGCCTAATATCCTAATCACACACTTGTGACTTGTAATTCTTCATAGAACGTTGGCAATCGCTCTTAAGGGCTTAAAATCAAGGGACACTGGGGTTTTTTATCACTGTACCAGGGTCTCCGGACCCCCTCCTGGGGTCTCGGACTGCCCAGGACATCTAAAGGGATGTCCTGGGTTCCGACAATCCATTTGCTGCAGGAATCAGGAATCAATTGGAATGCTGCTGATGTCCTAACACATCATTTTGTTGAGTTTGGACTCCCAACTCCTCTCCTTCCTGGTAATCCTTCCACGTGGAATGTATTGATTCCATTTGCTTGCAGCGCTCGTTCCCTTAAAATTTTTTTTTTTCCTATAATGTGGGGTTGAACACGTTCCTAATGGCTCCTGCAAGCCCTGAGCTCCAGTGGCACCAATAAAGTAATTTGGTTTTAAATTGAATTGGACTCGGCCAAACAGAGAGTGGAAATTGAGAGAGGGAGCAGAGAAGTGCAGGGTTCTGTTGGAGGGGAAGGAAAGCAAAGGGAGAGTTGGGTTTTTTTCCTAAAAGAGAGAAAAAATGGGGGAAAAGAAAGCAAGGAGAAGTGACAGAAATATCCAAGTGGGGAAATACCAGTGGTGATTTGGGATCAAGAGCACGGATGTGTGAGGATGCTGTTGGGAACACACAACCCCTGTGCCTGATAAAGAAAATGGGAATTTTCCTGCTGGATTTCACCCTCAAGGGGGATTTTCCCAATTTCCAGCCTTTGAAAGGAAGGGGAAGGGGATATGGTGACAATTTTGCACACCCTGAGCAGCAAAGTGAGAGCAGCCTTTCCATCCAGGTGTTGCTCAGGATGTCTCCAGGTGCTCAGGCACCTTTCTGACCTAGAGATGAATCTTTTAATGTTCAATATAATGTTCAATATAATGTTCAAGTTACTCCAAGCCAGAGGAAAATGAGCTGTGCTCCCATTCCTTCTCCAAAGTGCCTTGGTTTTGAAAGAAGACAGGTATCTGCTAAAGAGAGGCAGGGCCTCTCTTGGAATGGATAATTCAAATCCCCTTCCCTCAAATTATTATAATTTAGAAAATTAAAACGGCTCTCAGGCAGAGATATGGGGATAGGAATAACAGTTCTTTATACTAAGGTATAACAAGGCAAACAAACAACAACAACTACAGCAATTAATAGCAAAAAACCAGGGACCTTGACGGAGCTTGGTCCCACAAAACCCGGGGCAGTCTGGTCTCTGGGGGACTCCAAAGAAAAGTACCAAGCTGGAACGGTGGGGAATCCCGGGCTGGTGGATCGGATGAATTCGGAGCTCTGTTGGTGGTCACTGGAGGGCAGGGATGTCTGGCAGGGAGGGCAGTGCGGGCCCGCGGTGCAGAGCAGCTCTAAAACAGCGCCGAGGCAGTGGGACAGGGCTGAGCCAGCTCCAGCAGGGCAGCAAAAGGAGAAATCAGGATTTCCTAGGCACACACAGAACATGATGGCAGCTCTCTTCAGGATCAGATCTGGTGGTGCCAGTGAAAAACTCACTCAGCAACGGCAGCCTCGTCCTCTCCCGACGCAGACCACACCAAAAGTGAAGCTGCCCCCAGCCCCCGTCTTTCTCACCCCCTCGGGGGAAACTCCCAGAGACAAAGGGTGCAGCCAAGTGCCAGCCTCCACCCAGCCTCCATGCTTTGTTTCACCTGAGCACTCATAAGTACCCAAGCATCAGTTGCCTTGCAACTCTTGGGAAAAAATTCTATAGGTGAAAAAAGAAACAAGTCTAACCCCCAACACAAAGTTTCCCTCTCCAGCCTTTCCCCCATTAGGCCACAGCTGAGTCAGACCACTCTGCACGTTTTATTTCCTTCTGTTCTCTGTTCCTTTTAAATTTTTATTATTTTTTTAATAGAAATCCTATTTTAACTTTGATCTGATTTTCCTGTCTAATTGACAAGGAGTCAATTATCCCCCTGAATGCGACTGTCACACGCTCAGCAGCAGGAATTGTCAGGTGTCTCTTTTGGGGGGTGGGAAATCAATGTCACCTCTCCATCCTCCCCTTCCTCTGTTCCCTTTGGGTTTGTTTCCCCTCTCAGGTTGGTTTTATTGGTGATTTGATTTAAAATGGGGAAATAAAAGGAGGGAAATGTTGGATAATGACAGAGCAGGAAAGGGTGAGGTGAATTTTAATGGACTCCCTTTAGGAGGGGCTGTTGGTGCCTGCCAGGTTCCCACGGGATTGGGACATTTCCTTCTCTTTTGGGTCCTTAATGTAAAATTTTGGATTGGTTCATTCCAAATATCCTCCCCTTTGCATATTCAAGCCATTCTGCACTAAATCGAGGGAGGGCCAGGCCCCAAAACAGATCTTGACTGGTTACGCTGTGGAAGGAGACTCTCAAAAGATCCTCTACTCACAAGGACAATTTCCTCCAAAATTTTACTCATTGAAAAGAACCCAAAAGAGAAGGAAAATGTCCCCAAACTGCTCAAAGGACCCTTATTTTTCAATAAGGACAGAATTTCCAAAATTTACAGGAAGGACCCCAAAAACGAGGGAGTAGAAAGTCCCCCCAATCTCAAAAGAACTTTTATTCTAGGACAGATTTCCAAAAATTTTTAAGGAAAGAACCACAAGAAAGAGAAGGAACGTCCACGCCCATTTCGAAAAGCTTCACTTATAAGGGAAAAAACAGAAAAGAATTTATTGGAACATCCCAAAATTTTACACAAAAGACCCCAAGAGAAAGGAAAATGGTCCGCCGACTCTCAAGATTTATTCACATAAAGAGCAGATTCCCCC
>JAJEOU010000680.1:2766468-2831468 GCA_021534815.1 Acrocephalus arundinaceus
GAGCACTTCAATCACGTAGCCAGGACCTTGGGAACTTGGGAACGGCCCGGCCTGGGTGGGTGTGCTCAGCACTCCCTCCTTCTCCCAGGGCCGGGGGAGCGCGGAGTCATCAGCGCCTCTTTCACCAAGGGCTCGTGCCCCCAGCAGGGCCTGCCTGGGGCTGGGGCGCTGCCACAGCTGGCTCTGCTCCCCACAGCAGCTGGCTCTGCTCCCCACAACAGCTGGCTCTGCTCCCCACAAGCTCCCTGACCCCCCAGCGGGGCCTTTGAACCGGCATTTCCACACCCCAACAAAGCGGCCCCACGGCGGGAAGTCACAGCTCAGCCTCTCCTCGTGGTGCCTGGGAGCTGCAGAGGAGCCAAACTGCAGACAGGAGAGGGTGGAAGGCCACCAGCTTCTCCTCAGAGTCACCCCTGCAGGGCTGGCAGAGCCTCGTGGGACAGTGGGATGAGCACTGCCAGGCTGAAGGCCGCTGCTGATGGGCAACCAAAACGTGCCCCTTAAATGAAGATAAAGTCAGTCAAGCTGCAGCCATTCCAGCAGGGAATGTGATGGATAGCACAGGGGAGGTCAGTCCAGTCCCTCACTCCATCCATCATTGCTGTGCCCTTCCTTTACATGCTGTGATTTCCCTGCAAATTAATGAACTGACCCCTTTTAAAAATCAAGTTATTTATCTTGACCTTGAGCAGCAGCAACAATTCCCAGTTCTACCCTCCCCCTGCCATGGGATCCATGCATCAATACAGGCTAGGCTTGGACATAAACTGGAGAAAAAGTGGATTTTGGAGCTGATGAACCTGATCCTGAACCCGGAATGGTCCTGCAGAACCCTCCTGTGCCCAGGTGTAAAGAGCCAGACTTTTGGCCAGGGAAAAAGCTGGTGCCAGTTGAGTGAGGACAGCTTGCCAACAGCCAAATGCTGCCAAAGCTGGGATTCAGGCCCTTACACGCAGCAGCTTTGACAAAACACATTCCAAACTTTCTCAAGGCTCCAGGGGGGAAAAGGGAAACAACAAAAAAACCCCAACACCCGGCAGAAGAATAACAAAACAAACAAAAAACACCCTGAAAAACCCCAAACACAGCGCGGAAATCGCGTTTCCTTTCCAGGTGACGGAACAACTCTTTTGCAAGACAGGAAAAACTCTTTCTGTTCCACTCATGCGAGCCTTAAATCGGGAAAATAACCACCCCACTCTGCTCCAGGAGCAGCCACATCTCAATGCAGTGATGAGGAAGGGGGACAGATGGAGGAAAGGGGTTTGGGAAGTTGCTGGATCAGCTTCCCATCCTAAACCAGAAGCCAGAGGGCAAACTTGGCTGCTGCCACGCTCTGGGGAGCTCTTGTTTGCAAGGTGACTGAGCTGGGCTGGCGGGCCTTCCCTCGCCCCGCTACACACTCAATAATTCATCAGGGCAAATGCATAGATAATTGATGGCAATGAGCACGCACGGCCGGCAGAGGAGGAGAAAATAAAATCACTAATCAGCCTCTGGAGAGGTTTGAACATATTCAGCTGGATGTGTGCGTGTGTGAAGTGCTGGGATTCGCCGCGTTTCTCCTTCGCTGAGCGATCTGTGTGGTTGGTAGGGCAGGGAAAAAAAGCTTGGGATGGATGCTGCCGTTTTCACGGCCCGTGCCAGATCTCCCAGTGCCCACCAATCCGTGCTGACACCTCCCAGGGGCAGCCAGCACCCGAGCAAGGATTAGCTGGATAGGTTGCAGCTTGCCCATTTGCGTTTTATTCATTAGTTTTTGTGGTGTTATTTTTTGTCAGGGACCAAAAAGGGGCCCAGCCGTGTGCCAAAGACGTGTTGGTGCCAAGGCCTCATTAGTGCAGACCTCGGAGATCCTACTCCTCCACCTTGGCCTCTGAAGTGGTTTGTGTTGATGCCTTTCCCCACGATCCCAACCCCAGATATTCATTGAGGCCTCAGGGGCACCGGGCACAGTTCGGGGTGCCCTGAGGGCTGGGAAGGCAGCTCTGCACTCCCTGGCTCTCAGGGGCACTGGGGACAGAGCAGAAGTGGCAGCTGGTGGCTCTTGCACCTGAAAACCCTTTCTCCTAAAAGCCCAGGAGGTGCTGTTCCAGCCAGACTCCCACACTTGCAAATCAGGTTCTTGCTCCCCATGTAGAAAGCTCTGGAAATGATCTCCAGGCTCTGGGTGAGCTCTGTCACAACCTCACTCAATGCCTCTTTGTTAAGAGCCATGTGAACTCCACTCCGCTTTGCACAACCTTGCCTCTGCTGAGCCGCTCACTGATTTCTCTCCCTCCTGTTCCCTGATACTCATCTCCCCCCCGAGGGCACTGAAACAGCCCTTGGCAGGAGGGTGATGAGCCCACCCTTCGGTGTGGCAATATCATGACTGATGCAGATGTCACAGGGATTGCTCCGAGAGTCTTAGTCACAGCAGCTGGGCTCTTACAGAAGGACAAATCAATGCATCTCACTTCAACCTGCACAAACTCCCACATGCAGCACCTGATTCTGTGACAGCACCGTGGCCAAGGGCAGTGATGTCCCATCCGTGGTCCCACATCTCTCACAGACATTGCAGATTTTCCATGAAGGAAAGTGAGGTGGAACAGGACCCCCAAACTTTCCACTCGGTCCACTTTAAAATTTCTCTCCTGGTGTTTCTGAACTCATCTTTCCAAGGGAAAACAAGGCCTGAAATGCAACTCCTGTGGGGCAGAGCCTCAAAGTGGGGTGAACAGGACCCCCAAACTTCCACTCGGTCCACTTTAAAATTTCTCTCCTGGTGTTTCTGAACTCATCTTTCCAACGGAGAACAAGGCCTGAATGCAACTCCTGTGGGGCAGAGCCTCCAACGGCCCAAAGGAACATCCCAGGTGTGTCAGGCAGGGTGGGAAACAGGGGAAAGAAGATCCTAAATCCCAGCAGGGGAATTTCAGGTGGCAAGAAGGCAAAGGTGTGAGGTGGCTCTTGGCCAACAGGTTGGGGTTAGTACCTCTGCTCCTGCCAGGGAGGCTTTGCATTGATTGCCAGGCATTCAAATCAGGATTCTGCTGCTCTTCCAAGAGCACAGGGCCTGCCTCGCCCTGCTGGGAGCCCATTGCAAGGAAGGGGTGGGCTCCAGTGAGTCAGTGGGCCCCAGTGAGTCACCCCCAGGCCCTTCCTGTGGCAGCAGACTTTCACTGGAGGTCTCTCTGTCATCCACTGAATCACTCCTGCAGAGCCTGAGCACACAGGGATTGTAAAACTTGAGTTTCCAACACAAGGGGAGGGAGAGCCTTAGAAGGGAGATGAGAGAGATGTGGCAAGATTATAGCTCCAGGTGACATGGCTGCACATGAAAGGCCTGAGATAACGCTGGGATGGGGTGGGGGCACCCCAAGAGAGAAACTGCACGCCCAGGCATCCCTTCCCCCTTCCCAGTGGGAGCTGGGAGAGATTTATGGGAGCTGTCGGGAAATGGCAGCGCTGTACAATGGCCCGCCTGGCCCTCAGCCAGACAAATCCCTCTCGAACAAGAAAGGACTGGGCTGGGCTTTGGCTTGCAAATGGGAAACACGGGGTCCTCTCCTCGGGGTCACTGGTTCAGACCCACATCCAGCCCGTGGCAGCGGAGCAGAGATGATTTTATCCCAGGAGCAGTCAATGGCTGGTATCGAGTGAGGGCTCCAGCCAGGCCATCATTGGCTGCCTTTGGGATAAAGCCTTCTCCTGCCTGTGCAGGATTCCCTCTTTGGGTAAATGGAGCACAAAGCAGCCCCAGGAATGAAAGCTCTTCCCCAAAGGGCCTGATCCATCGATGCTCCACTTATTCCCTGTTCCACTTTGGGAAATCTGGTCACTGAGGCACCGCTGGGATCCACACACAGGCCCCAAGCAAGAGCAAGGCCACGCTTGTCCCAGTGCTCCTCGTAGAAAGAGATGAAAGAAAAGCTGGGGACGGGGATGAGCCACAAATTGAAGAGACAGAGGTGACCACCAGACTAGACCATGAGTTTTCCAACTTTGCAAACATCCCCAGCTGCACCCAGCCAGGATAAAGGGTTGCAAAGCAGAGGAGTGGGATGGGAACAGCAGCCTGCCTCTGCTCCCAGCCCTCACTCCCTGCCCTTCCTCGCCTGCCTTTCTCACAGCTGCTTCGCTTCACCCCCCAAGTCACAGGGAGGGGAATATGCCCCATGGGCAAAAGCAGGGAGGCTGGCAGAGCAGGGCTCCTGCACAAAGAGCTGACACAGCACTGGGAAAGGCCTTCCTGCAATAAAGCTCGCAAAGCCCGTGCTCAGCAACAAAGCACAAAGGCTCCCGTCGCCGCCGTGCAGCGCCCGGCCCGCCCCAGCCGCACGCAGCTCGTCCTGGCACCCTGCTGCCAGCTCCCACACACCTGGGCACTCACCAGCCTGCTCCCTGCACCAGTGCTGCCCACCTGGCCCATTTTCCCCTCTCCTTTTGGGCTCTGGTTCTTTCCTCAACTCTGTTCCCGCTCGCGCCTGTCCAGTGCCCAATTTCACCACTCCAATCTCCTTTCTGCTGCAATTTCCATGTCACATCCCCTCCTCTCCCCACTGCCTGTCTCTAGGGTTGTCTCTCCAGCTGTTCAATGCTTGTGCCCTTCTTTGATTTGCCCTCCTTCCATGGGAGCCTTAAAAATCTTTCTGCCTCTCTTGTGTCTCCACCACCACACTCCAGCCCACTTGCTCGCCTCCTCTCATCCCCTCCTATTCCTACTCATCCCCTACCACTCCACCAGCCCAGGATGACATTCTGCACTAGGAAAAGCAGGAAAAGTCAAAGAACCAAAAATCCAAGACTCTCCTCTCCAGAGTCATCTCGTTGCCTGCCAGCAAGGAAAAAAACCAAGGTCTTTTTGCTTACCAATTCCAACCTGTAAGCAAAAGAAAGGGGACCACAAGCAGAGCCAATGCTTATTTGGTGGTTGGGTGGGGAAGAAAAGCTGGAAAATCGAGTGTGGAGGAAGGGAGAGAAGCTGGAGCTTTGAGAAGATGGGAGCTAATTAAGCTGAGACTGTCCTGAGACCTTATCTTGATGGGCTGAGTCCCCAAATGCACACGAGTGTGCTCTGCCTCTTTCTCGGGCTTCCTTGTTGCCTTGGATGTTGCTCAAGGAGCTCTGGTCCAGCGCTAAATCTCCTCGCCATTAGAGCTCTCCAGGTGCTAAGGAGGAGGGATTTAATGAGGAGCTGTGAAGAGGGGATCAAGATAGCAATCCATGGAGAGCCTCATTTCCGAAACCAGGGAACTTGAGACTGAAGAGATTCAATAAAAACAAAAATAAACTTGATGGCACAGAAAAAGGAGAGAACATCAGATCTTTTCCTTCCCTGGCTGGTCTGTGGGCTCGGAGCTGGAGCAGGAAATGGGGGGAGCTCTCAGGGCTGGAGCAGGGAATGACTCACTCGCCTCCACAATGGGAACGGGACAAAGCCGAAACTCTGCTGACTCAGGCGTGACTTCAGTGCCGGGGTTAATAACTGGCAGCCTCCTCTGGCTGGCCCCACCAGCCAATTCCCTCTGTCCCCACTCAAACCAAACCTCTTTCATCAGGAGAGATGCCCGGTCACAGGAAATTATCAAAGATCCAAACTCTGCTCTTCTGTCCAAAACGTGGGGAAAAACGCATCCCTGCCAAGCCACGCTGGTGCTGGCCAGCCCTGTAATTTTCATGGAGAAGATCAAAACTCCGACTTTCCTCTAGCTGAAATGCATGTTTAACAGTCACAGCTTTCTGCCTGTGGTTTTGCTTTCCTCCCATTATCTCTCAGGATATAACATATTGCTGATATCTCCCTATCTCCTGAAGTTAAAAAGAAATGTTTCCTTCTCTCGCGAGCGGGAATGCCACGCTCTGTTCTTTTGTAATTTGTTTTGAACGATAGAAACGAGCAAGTTTTTTTGTAACCAGGAGGATGTGATATATGTTCTGGTGGCTGACAAGCAGGGAAAAGCTTTGCAAACAACACAAACGCAAACATGGCACCAACAGATGCAATGGACAGACACCCCTCGCTGGCTCCCTGCCTGGGATTTCTCTTTTAATGTGCTTTTATCTCGCCCTGGAGATATCTCTGCAAGTGGGAAAGGCTCAGACCTCCCAACTTTCTCTGGGTTGTTTGAGGATTGCTGCCCGTGAACACCAGCCCAGAAAGAACAGTGAGTACAAATAACCCCAAAGTCAGTGCTCTGCTTGATTTCCAGCCTGCTGCTGCTCAGCTTTCTTATCATCGAGCCCCCGTGCAAGGAATTTCTACAGATTTCACTTCTCCCAGGGTTTATGATCTCCACAGAGTAAAGGCAGACACAGCCCCAATCCTACCTGGGCCCCATCTGCAGGAATCACTCTGCATATTTATGGGGAAAAAAAAAAAGCTTTGCATCTTCAAAAGGCTTTTCAAACAGCAACTAATTAATCCTCCAACACCCTGAGAGGCAGGAAAGAGTTATTACCCCTGCTTTCAGGGGTGGGGAAATCAGAGGTGCTGAATGACAAAGAGATGTGCCCAAGGCCACCCAGGCAAGCACCGGCAATCTCACCTGGCTAGAGGCGGGGATCTGCAGAGGATGGTGGCAATTCTCACCCGGGGATGGAGGTGGGGAAGCCCCACAGCCTCACCCACCGCTCATGCAAATGGCAAAGTCACCCTCATTTCCACGGCTGAGGAAACCCAGGGAGGTGAAGTGGAAAATCCATTTAACAGGCAGAGCTGTGCAAACCTAAACACTGCCCAGTCAAGGTTCCCAAAATGTGGCTCACGCTCTTCCCAACCATGAGCAAAGTGCTTGCAACCAAATCTCTGAGATTTTGGTGCTAAGGACATGCCAGAAATTAGGAGAGACTTTGAGGCTGGGGGTGAGTGTCCCATTCACCCTCTGAGCAATATTTTGTGAAATATTCCACATACTGAAAAAGAGTGGGGTTGGATTAGATTTTTAGGAAGAGATTCTTTACTCTGAGAGACTGGCACAGGGTGCACAGAGAAGCTGTGGCTGCCCATCCCTGGAAGTGACCGAGGACAGGTTGGACAGGGCTTGGAGCAACCTGGGGTTGTGAAAAGTGTGAAAAGTCGTGAAATGGGGTGGTTCTGTGACCCCCATGCTGGGGGAAGATGCAGCTCTCACATCCATTATGGTCCCAACCTCCATCCAGGCTGTCTGAGGAATGAGAGCTGAGCTCAGATGGGCCTGCAGGAGCCAGGACTGTAAACAAGTGACAAGACCACCCATTAAAGGCAGGCTGAGCATGGAGGGGGGAGGAAAACACAGAGTGGGGGGGTCAGAGCCCAGCAGGGAGACCTCCCAGCACGGGTCACGCTCCCTGCCCCATCTCTGGGGTGCCTGGGCTTTGCTTTCCTGGGACACCAACACAGAAAGGGCTCAGAGAGAGCAGAGCAGAGGGCAAGGCAGGAGGAGCAGGGAATTCTGCAGAAAAAAAGATGATTTGTTCACAAACTCCCTTTGGGCACCTCTCAGTGGGAGCATTACTCCTTCTGCTGAGTTAAATGGGGACTTAAACTCCAAAGTTTTATTTCCTTAGTGACTGACATGAAATGAGGGACACAGGTGAACTTCCAGGAGGAGAAATTAAAGATTTCTCCATGCCTGATTATTCCATTCTCCAGCAAGGTGGTTTTGTGCTTCCAGGTAGGCCCAGGGAGGAGCTGGGCTGTGCTAGGACACTCAGGGGAGTTTGATGACAAATGTCCCTCAGGAGGTGGAGTGACACCAGGGACAAAGGTCTCCCTTCAAACACAACTCTCCACTCTGGGCTGCTTTTGGGGGCCTCTCTCAGGGTGTTTCACCTTTATCCCAGATCTGCCCAAGCGGAAAGGTTGGATCCCAACAGCTCTGACAGGCCTGAATCCCTGTGGCAGCCTGGAATCACACATTTGCCCTAAAACTGTTCAAAAAAAAGGTTAAAAAAAACCAATCTTGCATCATGAGAGACAAGCCAGGAGCAAAAAGCAATCAGCTCCCCACAGAGATCCACGAACAGGCAGCAGGATGGAGCAAGCCAAGAGCCACCAATCCATTCCCAGCCTCATGCTGGACAAACCAGGCCTGGATTCTCAGGGTTAAACAGCTCAGTTGGCCCGAATTGACAGATTTTATTGACTTTCACGGTGATTTCATTGACTTTTGTTCGACTGCATCAGCACCAGGCTCTCTGTTTCCCTCTCAGGGAGCAACAAGGCACGTGCAGAAGGATGTGGATGCCAGATGGATTTTCCTGTGCCACTGGGGAGAGCTCCAGGGAGTCATCCTGGTCTTCCAGAGACCAGGAGGTCAACTGCTCTCAGGGGACTCCTGTGTGCTTTGTCCCAGCTCAGACTGGGGGCTGCCACAAAAATGGAAAGCATGCTATGAAAAAATAACCGGAGCTGCTGGAAAATTTTCCAGCGCAGCATATTTTTCTGATGGAAAGTGTCACTTAGTCCAAGCCAAAACCATCTACTGGAACGTGCTGATTTTGGCAAAATTCGATTAAAAAACCCCAACAAACAAAACAATAAAAAGCCCTTTTGATAAGTTTGAAATGGTTTTTTCTTGTGGACTCTCATTTCTTTTAAATGGCACGATGGTAAAACACCGACCAGGAGCACAGCCAGGATGGGATGCTCTGCTTGCCACGGAATGGGGACATTTTTTGGATGAAGCCAGGCTAAAGTTTTCTTTTGAAATTTCCTTTCTGTGGAAGTTTTCAAATGACAGCCTCAAAGCAGAAGGAGAACTCCCTGTGAACCACCCAGCATCCCCACTCTGCCTTAGTCATCCCCACAGCCGACCTTTCCAACAGCTCTCACCCCCAAACACAAATCACCTCCCTGCATCTCCCCACAGCCCACTCCAGGCTCTGATCCATCTGGATTCATCCTCTCCCAGCTCTTCTCCCCTGGGTTAGGGGTTTGCTGGGGGCTTGGGCCAGCCCTCCGAGCTGTGTGGGACCCACAGCCCCATCCAGCTCCTCTCCCTCTGGATTCCCTGTCTGCTCCTCCTTCCTGACAGACGGATTTGCTCCCACCCCGCACCTGCCTGGTGTGCCCACCTCCTCCTCCTCTGTCTGCTGCTTGTGCCTTTCCACTCTCTAACAACTCCAGGGGAGGCTGCTCGAGAGAACTCCTGTTCTTTTTGGATTTGGGGGCAAAAAAAGAGGCAGAGAGAGAGAAAGAGAGAGAACACAAGCCAGACTATTCCATTTTTTAGCAGACATGACAATATGGACACAGTTTCTCCAGAACGTTGTGCATATTTTAAGACAAACTTTACCCCCAAAATGTCAGCCAGCTCTGCTGGTGGGAGGAAGAATGAAGGAATGAAAGGGTCCTCCAGGTTTCCAGCAGAACTTTTATCTTGGAAAAGCCAGAAATGCCTGAGCACCTTCCCCAGCACAGCATGCCTTGCCTGCTGCCTCCCCCAAGGGCTGGAGTGAGGCTGGATGCTCCAAAATTCCACATTTCCCACAGGAGCAGCTCTGTCCTGCAGCAGGGAAGTGCCCAGGATGGGGAAATGGCTCTGGGGACAAAGCACTGGAGGCAGAAGCAGGGAGGCCTGGAGGGGAGATGGGCTGGGCTTTGTCCAGAGAGGTCATGGATTCTGGAAGTGTCCAAGGTGAGGCTGGATGGGACTCAGGGGAAGCTGTCCCTGCTCATGTGGGGTGTGGAATTAAATGGTTTTTAAGATCCTTTCCAACTCAAAGCATGCTCTGACTCCATGCCCTGACCTCCAATGCCAGGACCTCACCCAGGTGAGGAGGAACTGTGCAGAAAGCACCCCTGGGAGACAAGAACTCCTCCACAGAGGGGTGGGACCAGCCTGGCTGTGGCTCCCCTTGGTGCTCCACCACCTCTGGACGTGGCAGCTGGGCTGGGGTGGCTCCCAGGCTGACAGTGTCACCTGTTTGTCACTCCTGCTCGAGCTGAGAGCTGCTCAGAACCATCTTCACTTGTTGCTTAGGGACCAGAGTGACAGAGGGAACACAGCTGGATGCTTGGCTACCTAAGGAGATGGATGGGAGGATATAAATAGCTAACGGCAAAAGGAAAGAGGACAAAATGTCTCATTTCCAATTTGGTAAAAAACTGACCAGAATAGTAGTGGAGGAAGACTTCCAGAAATAAGCATGTGGGTATTAAATGAATGGAAAAATGAATTCTAAGAGAAGACAGGGAAAAGAGACTAAAAGGAGATTCTGAACCTGTTTGAACAGTAATTGTGCCATCCTGGAAAAAGAGTTTATGGCACTTGGATGCCACAAATGTTACTGGAGGTAACTTCAGAGTGACAAGAGGCAGTGCAGAAGGAAGATAAGTATTTAGATAAATGTCATTAACCCCTGCCAGTGCAGGGCTTAGAGAGTTCAAAGGCTCAATCTGCAGTGGAGGGTGGAGGTCTCAGGGTCTGTGTCTGGCTTGTCTGTAAAATCTCTGAGAGGAGGCAGCTGAATAAACCAAAAGTTTCTTCCAGGCTTGAGAACCTCCTGTTTGTGATGCTGTGACAGTCACAGGGGACTCTCAGCAGATCAGGAAGGGGGAGAGGAGATCAGACCAAGGTGGGTTCTGCAGGGATGGAGCACACAGAGCCCAGAGGATGAGAAGGATGTGCCCCAAAGGGAAAGGAAGAGCCTTCATTTAGGGCAGGGACACACCTTGCTCAGGAGAGATCCCATCAGAGAGGAACAACAGCTCTGAAAAGGAAAATAACAGCTCTTCTCAGGTGAGCTGAGAGGGATCAGTGTGCTCCCCACGGCTGTTCCCAGCCCTCTGGGCTATCCAGCCCCAACAAACACCGATACAAGGACTGGGATATTTTTGCTGTGGATGTCCCCAAGCCAAGCACTCAGACAGGGAAGCAACACAAAGCCCAAGAGGAAGAGGAAGTTTACAGTTGTCCTCAGAAAAGTCAGCACGGCCTTTCCTCTCAGAGCTCCCACATCCCTTGGGAAAGCACAACAACTCATCTGCAAGTCTGCACAGCGCCCTTTGGGAGTTGGAACCTCGGGCCTGACAACTCCGTGGCAAAGTGTGAACCCAAAGTAATTGCACTGTTTGCTCTGGGAATACTCCAGACACACTTGGCATAGCAGAGAAACACTCTGAATTCTCTCCTTGTAGGATCTACAAGCCCCCAGTTCTTTCACACCCCTAGGAGTTTCTCTCCTCCCATGCCTTCTCTTTCCATTGCCCTGGTTTTTTGAGAAAGGCATTTGAGTTTCTGCCTTCACATTGTGTAATGAAATCTTTTTATCCTCCAATCCTGCCTTGCAGAGAGGGGGTTCTCTGGAGCAGACACTGAGGGCAGGGTCCCTTGGGCAGGAAGACGAACAATCCTGGGGCTGCAGGGTTAAAGCATTTTAATTACCTGCAAGCAGAGCACCAGCCAAGGAACGGCCAACGTGCAAAGCAGCCCCACAGCAGGGCTGGGATGGCTCACCAGGCTCCTGCTGATCCTCTGTCAGATTAAATTCTTGGGTGAGAGCTGCCCCACGGTTTTATGGCAGTGGGGATAACTTCCCTGCACCCATGTTTGGGCCTGTGATCCCAGAGCTGTGCAAACCTCCCACCTGGCTGACACCACTGCGAAACCCAAGGAACCTCAGCAGGGCTTGGAGTTGTTGCTTTTCCATTCCCAACCCAGCAGAGAGGCAGATCCCTCATCTCTCCCTGTCCCCATCCTACCAAGCCCTTCCCGGCTCCCAGCAGTTCCCTGTGCTCCCCTCATATCCCTACATCTTCCTCAGTGCCCACAGCAAACCCAAGGGAAGGAAAACATGTTTATATGTGGGCAGAGGGAAGGGAAGGAACAGATCTTTGCCAAGGGGCTCAGAGGGGAGTCAGGGCTGAGCAGAGCTCATCCCCAGCAGGGATGGACACTTGGGCCACCCTGGCTTTGTGTGAAGGCACCTGAGGCTGTGGCAGGGCTCCTTCCCACCAGGAATGTGCCACACTCTGCTGTCAGGTGCCAAACTCCCCTCTGCCTCCTTCCCAAGCACTCCACGGGGCAGCTCCAGGGAATTCTGTCCCCTCACAGCTGGCACAGCCCACCTCAGCCCCCTGCCTCCATCCCTTCTCCCCCACACCTGCAGCTGCTGGGAAAGCCACAGCTGGGTCCCACGGGACTCAGGGTCTCCATTCCTCCCGTTTTCCCTTGCCCTGGCGCATGGGAAGCCGCACCCTGACCTCTTCCAGCTCCGACTTGCTCTCCCCAAATTGGGCTGGTTTTGGGCAGGACGTGCCGGGACCTGCCGCCTCCTCCCCGAGTCTTTGAAGGCAGCCACGTAGGCAGCTGCACCCCGCAGACTTTGGTGTGGAAAAGCCACAAACCCGTGAGTCACCTGGCTGCAGCCTCGGAGGGTTCCTGTTCCCTCTCTCGGTGGCACAGACAGGCCCAGGACACCAGGAGTCCCTTCCCAATAATTCCTGGGAAGGCAGGCTGCTGTGCTGGGTTTGGGAGAAAGGGTTTGGAGCTCAGGGTGGGAGATGGGGAAGCTTTGTGAAGGATTTTGGAGCTCAGGGTGGGAGAAGGGAAGGCCTTTGTGCAGGGTTTTGGAGCTCAGGGTGGAATATGAGCCTTTGTGTAGGATTTTGGAGTTAGGGTAGGAGAAGGGGAGGCCTTTGTGCAGGGTTTTGGAGCTCAGGGTGGAGAAGGGGAAGCTTTGTGCAGGATGTTTGAGTTAGGGTGGGAGATGGGGAGGCCTTTGTGCAGGGTTTTAGAGTTAGGGTGGGAGATGGGGAAGCTTTGTGCAAGGTTTTGGAGCTCAGGGTGGGAGATGGGGAAGCTTTGTGCAGGATGTTGGAGCTCATGGGAAGGCCTTTGTGCAGGGTTTTGGATCTCAAAGTGGGAGAAGGGGAAGCTTTGTGCAGGGTTTTGGTGCTCAGGGTGGGAGATGGGGAAGCTTTGTGCAGGATGTTGGAGCTCATGGGAAGGCCTTTGTGCAGGATTTTAGAGCTCAGGGTGGGAGAAGGGGAAGCTTTGTGCAGGGTTTTGGAGTTAGGGTGGAAGAAGGGAAGGCCTTTGTGCAGGGTTTTGGTGCTCAGGGTGGGAGTTGAGCCTTTGTGCAGGGTTTTGGAGCTCAGGGTAGGAGATGGGGAAGCTTTGTGCAGGATGTTGGAGCTCATGGGAAGGCCTTTGTGCAGGGTGTTGGAGCTCAGGGTGGATAAGGGGAGGCCTTTGTGCAGCCAGCTTTGTGAGAAGGGGGAAGGGGACAAGGGCCAGGGATTCCTGGTGCCACAGCAGATAACCAGAGCAGCTGGCTCCCTGCAGGGCCAACCCCAAGTCAGGGGGGTCTGGTGTTCTTCAGCCTCAGCAAAGGAATCTGCCTGGCTGGGGGATTCTCCGTGCTCAGCACTGACCCATTTCCCCTCTCCCATTTCCCCTCTCCCCCTCAGACCCATTTCCACCCCATTCCCCCACTCTCCCTCTCCCCCAGTGCTCCCCAGGGAGGGCTGGGGGTGAGCTGGGTGTGGGAAGGAGGCACCTGGCAGGGCACAGGGCAGGGTGTGAGCACAGGGAACATTTCAGGGAAGAGGAAACATGTGCTGTGTTCCAAGTACACACAGGGCTCGGAACAAAACCCTCCTCTGAATCCCCCACCAAGGCCATTTTCTCAGCCAAAAGGACAATGGAGACCTGCCATAAACAATCCCATAGGATCAGCACAAGGATACCCAGCCCGCCCCCACTGCTGCCTCACCTCCCCCTCAGCCCAGCTGAGGCCAGCAAGACACAATGTGTAATTAGGTTAATGAGCTAAGCACGGATTTTAATTGGGATTCCCCGATTTACTGGTCTATCTCCTCCTTTTGTTTTACTGCTGGTGCAGGTTCCTAAAAGCTGCCCTTGCTAAAGGCTCTGATATTGGAAAGGTCTTACGGATCTTTAATTGTATTTAATCATCGAGGTAATTAATGATCCTTGAGCAAAATGGAGATTGCATCTAGAGTAGTTCCAGTCTTGCCCTTCAGCATCTGTTGTGTCTGGGCACAGGAATTCTGCAGGCAGGCAGGAGAGGGGTTCACACAGAGCGAGACAAAGGGATGGAGGAGAGAGGAGAGAGGTGGGAAGAGAAGGGACTGGGGGGAAAAAATTGAAATGGAGAAAGAGCTGAGTAGAAGAGAGGGAAGCAGGGAAAAGGAAACAATGCCATTCCTTCTCACAGTTCCAGGGTGTTGGCTCGGGGGGGGGGGGGGCTGCTTGTTCCCTGTGTCCCCAGACTGGACAGCCTTGACCAGCACTCAGTGCTCAGACAACTCCCACAAACCACCCACCTGCCCCTGCTGCTCCCCTTTTCCATTCCTTGCTTCCCTCTGGCACCGTTTCACAGCCCCTTTTTTTTTTCTTCTCAGGGAGACATTCCCAAAGTTCAAAACCTTGAAGCTGGAACAGGGCAAGAGGGGGAGTGATGGGCAGCAAGTCCCAGCACGTCCCCTCTCTCCCAGGCCACAAACCCTGCACCTCCCATCCCTGCTCCCAACCCCTCCGCTTCTCCCAGAGCACAAACAAAGCCTGTCCAACCAGAAACGGGGCTGCCTGCTCCAACTTGCCCCAGAAAGGCAGATTTAGTGAGAAATGTCACAGGCAAAGCAGCAGGGACGTGGAATCAGTGCCTCTGTCTGTGTCTGGGACGTGTCAGAGCCGTCCTGAGCACAGGGATGTGTGAGCAGGGAGCTGGAGCTGGCTTGTTTGAGGAATGTCCCCTGGCTCCCAGCCCCAGTGACAAGGGACATCTCAGCCCAGGAAAAGCACTGCCCTCCCCTCCTGCAGCCCCAGCGAGGCTGAGTGCAGCACAGTTGCACAAATTGCACACAGAGCACTGCAGCCTGGTTAATGGGGTGATATTTGGGACTGCATGAGTCCTCCCCAAAGGGAAAAATCCAGCTGCCACAGCAGATCCTCCTTCTCATTCCTATTCTGGTGTGCTGGAGGCCGAGTGAAAGGCCCTGGCATGGTGCTGGAATGAGCCTGCTTTTATTCTGTCATTGTAAATGAGCCCAGCGTGGCTCCAGATCGGGCCCAGATAAGCTCTGTGAGTTGGGACTTGCACAGAGGATTTGTTGGGCTGGGCTGGCGTTTCCAGCTGCCCATGGAGCCTGGGGCAGCCTGGAGTCAGGGCTCAGGGCTGGGGGCAGAGTTCCCCTCCAGATACTGAGAGCTCAGCTTTTCCTGGAAACCTGGGGCTCTATTACCATGGGAAAGGCACTGAGCAGAGCCAGTCCTGACTGGGAATCTGCCCCTTCCCACTCTGGAACAAGCTGCCTTCCCAGGCAAGTTCCAGCTTGCTTGGGCCGTCAGCTTGGCGGATCTCATTTCTGCTGTTTTCTTCTCCTTTATTGCCTCCTTATCTGCCCCAGGGCTTGAGAGAGGGCTGCCTCCTCCTTTGGAGCATTAGCAACCCTGCCAGTTTTCCCCACTTGGAATATTTCATGCACAGGCCCTTCTTTCTCCCACGCTCCCACCCTATCCACCTTCCCCATCCCACGTCCGGCTGTGGCTCCTGTGGCAGCTGGAGGTGCCGGCACAGCTCAGGAGCTGTCCCTGCTCCCTGGGCTTCACTCCTGCAGCCACAGCACAAAGGAGCACCCAGGAACACGAGTTGGGAGGTACAGGGAGAGGCAGAGAGCCAGGAAGGAGCGACACCCAAAAATGGGGGACACGGAGCCAGCACAGAGGGGACAGGAGGGGAGAAGTCCCAGGCCTGTCCACAGGGATGGGAAAGGGGAATTGCAGTGGGGAATGAAGGGCTGGGAGATTGGGAAAGCCTGGCTGTGGATGCTGGGTTTGGTCCTGCTGCCACCACAAAACCCTCACGCTGGCAGAGCAGGGTCCAGCCTCCCTCCCCAGGCTGATCCCCACAGCCCCTGATGCTGGGAATGGCTAAGCTGATTGCAACAGCCCCGGAGATCTGCATCAGCCTCTCCTCCCTCCCAGGCCGCCTGATTGTGTCATTTATTCCCCCGTAAACAAAGCAGCCAAAGGAGAAACCCAGGCCAGAAAGGAGAAACCTTCCTGGAGATGCAGCTGGGCCAGGCAGTAGGAGCAGAGCAGGGATGAGGATCCCTGGCCTGACCTCCCTGGTGCTGGAGCTGCTGGAGGCACAGAAACATCACCTACAGCCACTGCCTGGGTGGCAAAGGTCCATCCTGCCCCACAGGACCCTCAAAAAGCACCTGCAAGAGAACCCAGGAGCCCTCATGCTTCAGGGCAGGAGCTGATCCAGGCCTGCCACAGCAGGGAGGAGCTGCCCCTTCCAGGCATGTTCCCTCTGTCCGTTCTTCCCTGCTGCCACTACCAAAAACGTTCCCTGGGCTGAATTGCAGGCCCGAGGTCCAAACCCAAAATCTGCAGCAGTGGGGCTCAAATCCTGCTGCCTGCTTGCAGGGGATGTGTTATAATATCCCATCAGGGAGCTGCTTCCAACAGCTCACACCTTCCTGTGGGGATGCAGCTGCTGGACTACACAATTCACAGAATCACAGAATTCACAGAATTCACAGAATAATCACAGAATCACCAGGTTGGAGGAGTTCTCCATCAATCCAACCCAGCCCCAACACCTCAACTAAACCACATGCCACATCCAATCCTTTTATAAACACATCCAGGGATGGTGACTCCACCCTGGGTAGATTTTATCCCTCTTTATCCCTATTCCAATATTTCTCACCCTTTCTGTAAAAAACTTTTTTCCTATTATCCAACCTAAACTTCCCTTGGTGCAGCTTAAGGCTCTGTCCTCTCATTCTGTCAGTGCTGCCTGTGGATCCCTTCCAGCTGGGGATATTTTGTGATTCCACAACTGCTGAGCAGCCTGACCTGCAACCACAACTGGGACCCCAGAGAGGCCCTGAAAACTGTCCCACTGTCCCACTGTCCCCAGGCCATGGTGCCCTGCAGGGGAGGAGATGCTGGGCAATAGCAGCACCCACAGAGCTGGAACACCCTGAGGAGCAGGGCAGGAGCTGGGGCTGGGCTGGGCTTCCCTCCTTGATAACCTCAGTGCAGCAGAGCCCCAGATCTTTTGGGGAGCTGGCCCAAGGGGAGGTTGGAGCTGTCCCTGGAGCTGCTCCCCAGCCAGGGCTGCCCCAAGGAGAGGCTGGAGCTGTCCCTGGAGCTGCCCCTCAGCCAGGGCTGCCCCAAGGGGAGGCTGGAGCTGTCCCTGGAGCTGCTCCCCAGCCAGGACTGCCCCAAGGAGGGGCTGTAGGTGTCCCTGGAGCTGCTCCCCAGCCAGGGCTGCCCCAAGGGGAGGCTGGAGCTGTCCCTGGAGCTGCCCCTCAGCCAGGGCTGCCCCAAGGAGAGGCTGGAGCTGTCCCTGGAGCTGCCCCCCAGCCAGGGCTGCCCCAAGGGGAGGCTGGAGCTGTCCCTGGAGCTGCCCAGCCTGGCTGTGGTGCCCCCTCCCAGGGGTTGCAGTGTGAGGCTGATTTCCCTCTCACTCAGGGAAACCGAGCGCTCCCGGTTCCATCCCAGTGTCAAGGGCAGTCAGCAAAGCTTTGGCTCTGGTTGTGTCTCTCAGCTCTTCCCAGGAGGAAGGGGAAGAGGCAGGGACAGCACACAGCCCCTGGCTCACACTTCCCGGGTCTTTTCCCTTTCTCCTCTGGCTCTTCCTCCCTGGCACCTCTGCACAGCACAGCAGCGCTCTGACAAATTCACAGCAGCGAAATTCAGTGTGCAGGGAGCCAGCGCTGTGGGAAGGGGAGGCTCCCATGGCCCTGTCACACTGCAGGAACATTTCCCTGTCAGCCCTGCCTCGAAAGCTCTGAATGCAAAGACATCCAGCAACTGGAAGCACCACAACAGGAGTTTTAGCCACAAAAGAGCAAAAATCCCCCACTGTCCTTGCTTGGCGCTGCCAGACGAGGAAGGATCAGGCCAAAGCATGCACAGAGATTGTTTGAAAACTCCTCTTGATCCACTGCCTTTGTGTTTTCACAGAGGTGGAAAGAGAGCAAAGGATCTTGAGGGAGGCAGAGAAGTCACTGGCTGAATGCACAGCCTATGAAACCTCGCCAAGTCACTGGGAAACCTCTGAGCTGCTGCTCAAATAGATTTTAAATGGAGTCCCAGCCCTTCCTACACTGAGGGTGATGAGGAATAAAATGAACTGAGAGCTTTTCAATGCACACACTGAGGACAAACGGCTTTTTAATTGATAATGCCAGCAGCTGCAGCCAGGGGATTCATCAGCGTGTTTTGGCACCCCTCAGGACTGCAGCATCCCACCCATGCTTGTGTTAAATGACACATTAACAGGAGCAGGGGTGCAGGAGCAGTGCAAGGACTCACAGCAGCCCCAAGAACTCCAGGAGCTGCTGCCAGAATTCATCTCTCACAGGCCACCTATGGAGAGCAGCCCCTGCAGTGCAGACAGCAGCTCCCAGCCAGGTCCTTTGGCCTGGATTGTCCCCTGAATGCCACAGCTGCTGTCCCAGGGCTGGGGATTGGCTGCAGCGAGCACAGGAGATGATGGTTCAGCTCCAGCCCAGCCATCCCTGCCCTGTCTCATCCCCTGGGATGTCCTTGTCCACCCTGGCTGTGTGCTCTGCTCTCTGTTCCCCTTCCCAGCCTTGCTGTCACAGTTATGTGGCTCTCGGGACCATGTGGGAACCCAGGCAAGGAGATGAATCTTGGAGAGACGGTAATTACTTCTGTCAGATTAATAAATTAATAAATCTCCCATTTATTCTCCAGATTTAATTTCCAAGCCTGGCGGTTTCTCTTCCTGTCATGCAAGCACAGCACGACAAAATAGGGGAAGGCACAAGAGAAGCAGGAAAGGGGAGAAGGAAGAAAGGGCCACCTGCCCCACTGTGAAGCTGTTAAACATCTCCAAGCCACTGAAACAGCTCCTAAAGTTGCAGAAAGGTGAGAAGAGGAGGAGAAACTCTGCCTGCACGACAAACAGCTTCACTGGATGGAAAAACCCAGCTCACAGGGTTCAGCATCCTTGCCTTGGCTCTCTGTCTGCGCTCACTGCAAAGTCAATGAAGAGAAGTTCCTAATTCAGGCACTGCATAAGAAATCTACCTTGGGCTGGATAAATCTGGAATGACTATTTTTTTTCCCTTGGACAAGAGGGAGTCTGGATGATTTGTTCCACTTTCCCCTTTTGTTTCAAAAAGGGAACACTCTCAGTGAAATCGATCCTTTCTCACTGACCTGGACAAGAAGGAGAGCTCTGCTCACCCAGAGACTTCCCCAACCTCTGCTAAAATCTCTTGTACAGGAGACCTCAGCCTGTTTTCTCAAGGAGCTGCTGAGCTGGAGAACCCATTCCAGGAGAGCCTTTTCTCTCCAGAAATGACTTCTCAAGTGCTGCTCTCCTTAACCAGCACAGCCACAAGGGGAACATCAGCCGAGCCTGCCTCCTCCTCCTCCTCCTCGGCACCGCTGGTTCTCGCCCAAATTTCTGAGCAGAACTTGCCTTTCCCCTTCTCTTTTTGCAAATCCTCCCTCTGAGGAAAGCGACACACGGGCTGCGGGTCGGATTTCAGGCTCATCACTTAAAGATGAAGCGTTTCGGTAAAACGATGCTCGGTCCCACCTCCTCCTGCCCTCCTGGACCAGTCTGAGGCAGAGGCAGCGGGAACCCAGCTGGGTTTGTTGCAGGGCAGGAGGCGCTGCACGGACCTGCCCCTGTTTCCCAGCTCAGCAGAGCTCAAGTGGAGCATCCATGTAGAAATAATAGGAAGGGGAGGAAAATTAGGATCCTACTGTGGGGCCATCAGGTCTTTTCCATTCCTCTCCCAGCCGTACATCCCTGGATGACCCTGGCTTCCCTGCCTGGCTTGCAATTTCTTGCTGGCAAACACACAGGCGGGAGGATGAGAGGCTTCTTGCCAAAAAAAAAATAAAAATAGGTGGGCAGAGCAGGGATGGGAGCAGAGACATTAGAGAAGCCAATAGAACCAACCTCTCCTGCTCACAGCGTTCCTCTCCCGTGCACCCCAGACAGCAGCACGCTCACCTGTGCAGGTGCAGCGCTTTTGTTATTTTGGGGAGGGAGGCAGAAGGAAAATCCCCCAAGGACGGCCGCAACATTCCGGGCACAGAAGGTAAAAAAAAACCCAGGCAGAACAAAAGGCAGCAGCGGCTCCCTGCCCCCTCCCTGCAGATGTCCGCTGGCTGCTGCCTAATCCGCCCGGGCAGCCAGGCTGCAGTGTCACCCCGCGGGGGGACAGCGCTGTCCCCTCCCCAGCGCCCCGCACCAAGGGGGAGGGTCAGCGGGGCCGGGGGCGGCTCATCCCCGCTCCGCCGGGAGCAGGAACAAAGCGCCGGGGCCGGGAATTCAGCGCAACCAACAGCATTTCCATGCTAATGAGCGCTCCCGGTTCCATCCCGCCGCCCGTGGCAAATTGGAGCGAAAATCCAGGCTGGAGAAGGATGCAACTTTTATGTCCGATGAGCGTCGCTGGGCTCCAACACCAATCCTCTCCCTCGGTTTATTTTTAATTGACTCCTACTAAGCCGGAGTGCATTTTCATCCGTTCCAAATGGAGCAGCTGTTGAAACTGAAAATCAGCAGCAGAAAGTGCGGACGTTTCTATTTTGCGGTGCTCGCTCCTCAGCGCTCCATTTCCAAACCTCAGCAGCCTGCCCAGAACAAAGGATGCCTTGGTGCAGAGCATTAACCCCATCCTGAAACCTCCGAATCTCCATCCTTGCAACCCTGGCATTCCATCCTGAAACCCTCACATTCCACCCTGAAACCCTCGTATTCCATCCTGAAATCCTCACATTCCATCATGAAACCCTCACATTCCACTCTGAAACCTTCATATTCCATCCTGAAACTCCTGCACTCTCATCCTGCATCCCTCGTGTCCCTATCCTGCACTCCTGACATCCTCATCCTGCAACCCTTGCATCCCAATCATGCAACCCCTGCATCCCAGTCCTGCATCCCTCACCTCCCCATCCTGCATTCCTCACGTTCCCATCCTGTTCCACTCCCATCCCCATCCTGCACCCTCCTACATTCCCATCCTGCACCCCTAATGCCCCATCCTGCACCTCTCACATCCCCATCTTGCAAAATCTGTGTCCCCATCCTGCATCCCCATCTTGCATTCCTCACATCCCCATCCTTCATTCCTTAAATCCCGATCCTTCATTCCTCACATCCCCATCCTTCATTCCTCATCTCCTCATCCTGCACCCCTCAATCCTCACCCTTCAACCCCTGCATCCCCATCCTGCAACCCCTGCATCCCCATCTCACATCCCTTCCATCCTCATCCTCCAAATCCTGCATCTCCATCTCACATCCCTTCCATTCCCATCCTGCAACCCCTGCATCCCCATCTCACATCCCTTCCATCCTCATCCTCCAAATCCTGCATCCCTTCCATCCTCATTCTTCAAATCCTGCATCCCCACCCTGTATCCTTCACATCTCCATCCTGCAGTGCCAGCTCTCTGGATTGTTGTCCCTCCCTGGATCCTGCCCTGAGTGCCACCAGCACGGTGACAACGGTGACAACGGTGACAATGGTGACAAGCTCTGTGCCCCAGGCAGGGAGTGCTTCAATCTCCAGGGCCAGCACAGTTACCCTGTGCACAACTGACCAGCACACAACCCCAGAGCTCAGAAACAAGCCCTGGCAAAGCTGTGGCCCCTGGAGTGTCCAGCTGGAGCCCAGGAGCTGATCCCAAGGCTGGGATTTAGCAGGCAGGATGTTGGGATCAGGGACACAGAGGTCCTGCTCTCAGATAAGCCGTGCCCTCCTCCACAAGGCAAACACCAGCTGGCCGAGGGGTGGCCATGGCACTGCTCAGTCCCCAGGGATAATAATCACAAACCTGGCACTACAGCACACACTGGAGAACCTGGGGATTGCCAAATCCCTGCACTGAGCTAGAGTCAGCATGGAAATGCTGCAAATGGGAGCAGCTGGGATGCAGCCCGGGAGCTGGGACAGGATCCCTGGAGCAGGGATTGAGCTGTGGGGTCTGGCTGGCTCTGAGGACACTCAGAATCCACCCCCTGCAAAGAGGGCAGCAGCCAATTCCACACAATTCCTGCGGGGCAGAGGTTTTGCAGGTAGCCTGGCCATGGAATCCAGCTGCTGGAGAGGTTCCTGCACCTGGCAAGAATTCCTAATGGGGGAACAAAATCTCAACTTCCTCAGGAGTTTGCAACAGGAGAAGTTGCCCAGGGCCTGGATCCTTAATCCCAACAAAGCCAGAGGGAAGCCAGACCCTGGTGCAGGGATCTCCCCCTCTCCTTGTCTTCCTTGGAGAGCAGAATCCAAACCCCAAGAAGGAGCAGGAGGAGGGGGAGTGGATGCAGGTGACACTTTGCTGGCACACATCAGCAGGGCTCCCTCTGTAAATAATATTTCACACCAGGGGCAAGCCGAGTGCCAGTCAGCTCAGGTGCTCTGGCACGAATTAGGTTTGCTGGGAGCCGAGGTGTTCAGAAAATCTGTCTCTGACCGCTGTGCTCCAATCTTAAAATAATTGATTAATTAAAAGCTGACCCTGAGCTTTTTTCTGAAGGTCTGTCCCTAGCTCTAAACCCCGAAAAAGCCATTTTTATCTTTTTGCCAACCAAACAAATCCAGCTTCAGACCTCTGATTAAATATTTACAACTTCGCACAGACCACAAACAAGCTCCACAGCTATTTATTGCTCCAAAGGCAGCTGCAGCAAGAAACACAGAACAAAACAAACAAAAACCAGCCAGGAACGAACGGTGTCATCCACATCAACAAGTTTCCCTTGTGTGATTGAGTCAGCTCGGAGCCGGGGGGCATTTCAAGCACGTTTCACTGGGCTCAGAGCTTGGGGACCTGGTGCTGCTGGAGCTCTCCCAGCTCCCCTTTCCGGAGTGTTCCACGTGCTGGTGATGTCAGTGGTCCTCACTTTGGATCTCACTGCAAAACCCTGAAGAGTTGGGTGAGGGTGAGCAGGTGACTGCTGGGTTTGTCACCCTTTCATCCCTGCTTCCAAGCTCAATTTGGGGCTGGCAGAGGCCTGGCAGTGACATTTGGGGACACAGGGATGAGATGAGGGCACTGAGCAGCCACGGGGGTCAATGTTTGTCCCTGTGCTGTCACAGCCAGGGCCAGGTGTGGGAAAAAGCTGGAACCAAGGTCAAAACAACGTCCCTGTGCCCCTTTGTACACCCCATCCATTTTCCCCAGTAGAATTCCATCCCTAGCAGCAACAGGACAAAAAGGAATTGTTCCCTAATCATTACTGGGAATAAAAAAAGCAGCTGTGCCTGTGTTTGGGCGCTGAGCCAGGCTGGGATCCCCCTCCCCACCTGATTTCCCAGGCACGGGCTCAGGTTTCTGACGCACGGGATCAAATAACCCATCACTCAGGGCGAGATATTATCCCCTATTACCAATTCCATGCAAACAGCTCTGCTCTTCCCAGGATTAAAAGCCAATTAAAGAACCTTGCTTTGCAAGGGGAGAGGGAGATGAGGGGAGGGGTTTTTGTGGGGTTTTTGTTGGTAGGAAATATCCCCCATAAGGACTATCGATGAGTTCTTTTCAGATCACATCGATTTTGCTCAGAACCATTTGGGACTTGTGTCTCCAGAGGAAAAAGAGAAACACAAAGAGGACAACAACAACAACATCCCCACAAGCCGTGTCCTAAAAAGGAAAAAAAAAGGAAGAAATTTTATTTGCAGGAGGATCAATGGTGTTTGCTGAAGTCAGCAATTGGTGTTTTGGGTTTCAAAGCTTTCTCAGGGCAAGGGAGCCTTAGTCTCAAGGTGAAGAGCAAGCTCATAAATCTGGGAGAAGCTTCAAGCCCAGAATCTGCTGATTCCCCACTGCAGGGAGGGCAGAGCCAACAGGAAAAGGGCATTGGCTCTGCAAACAGGGAGCAGGATGAGTGCTTGTAAATCGCTGCTCACGAGGGAACAGGTGACATTCAGCCCTGCTGCACTCGGATCTGGGATAAAGGGGAACACAAAGGTGACTTTAAGCCAGCTCTGCACTCACTCAGGGCCGTGTGAGCACCTGGTGCCTCATCTCAGCTCCCTGCACAAGCCTCAGGTCTGATATTGGGAAAACAAAACTTGTCTTCCACACCTGAGCCTGGCCCCAAAGCCTCAAATCATGGAATGGGTGGGAAGGGAACTTAAGGATCGACTTCCCACTCCCCTGCCATGGACAGGGACAAGTTCCAGGTTGCTCCAAGCCCTACCCAACCTGAAATGCCTCCCATCGCCTCCTGCCCTGGGAGGAGACCTCCAAAGAGGTGCCCAGGGCAGGGGGAAAGCCAGAGAAGTGAAAATCTCCAGCCAGCACAGCCAGCCTGCACCACAAAAGTGCACGGGGACAGCTCACACCATCGATCCCGCCTGCCCGGATTGAGGAGGAACAAACAAAAAGCCTCGTCAGCAAAATCCCCAGACTGCCCTTGCAGCAAGTGTCTGACCCAAAAGGAGCCCTGGGTTTGGGATCACAGGAAATCGGGGTTGGAAAAGCCCCCAAAGATCATTGAGTCCAATCTTTGCCCAGTCACTAAACCACAGAGCTTCCCCCAGCCTGCTCCTGTTGTCCCCCTGCCTCTCCCAGCCCCAGTTTGCCCCAGTATCACCAGTTTAAAACCAGCTCCTGCCACTCAGAGCACCTCCCAGTGCCAGGGGAAGGGGATCAGGGTGTGGAGCTCTTCCCAGAGGGTGTTTAGCACACCCGCCCTCCTCAGCAGGCAGGTGGGTGACCCCTCAAGGTCCCCTGCAAACCTGAATTATCCTGTGTTTCTATCAGGATGCTAAACTAGCACAAAAACATGTCTGTCTTTCTGTCAATCTGTCACTTCGCGTTCGCCTCACTTTGGTCTGTCAAACATTAGCCCGGATCTCACTGTCAACAAGCAGATATTTATTTGTTGTTTCCTCTTTTGTTTGCTTTTTTTTATTCCAGGCCATTTCCACTTGAGCTACACCCAGGCAGGCAGAGCCATACGCACACAAATGGCAGGGCACCATTTTCACTCTGTTCCAGGCTTTTTTTAAACTGGGAGGACTGGGAGTAACTCGCTCTGACAAGTGACTCTCTGCATTAAAGCCAAGCTGCCAGGCTCCTCGTGGGCAAACCTGGGCAAGGAGAGGGGATCTGGGCTGGGCTGAGATGATCTTTAGGGTTCTTCCAACCCAAACCGGTCTGGGATTGCATGGGAATGGCTCCAGGGCTGGGGGAGAGGCAGAGCCCCCTGTCAGAGCATCCTCAGTGCTTGTGGCCGTGCCAGGGGGGCAGGAGAGCTCCCAGACCTCACCTGGACAGCTCAAACCTCACCTGAACAACCAAATCCTCACCTGCACAGCTCCAGACCTCATCTGAACAGATCCAGACCCCACCTGGACAGCTCAAACCCTCACCTGCACAACCCCAACCCTCACATGCACAGCCCAACCCTCACCTGCACAGCTCCAGACCTCACCTGCACAGCCCCAACCTCACCTAAACAGATCCAGACCTCACCTGGACAGCTCAAACCTCACCTGAATATCCAGATCTCACCTGAGGAGCCCAAACCCTCACCTGCACAACCCCAACCCTCATGTGAACAGCTCAACCCTCACCTGCACAGCTCAAATCCTCACCTGCACAGCCCCAACCTCACCTGAACAGCCCAAACCTCACCTGAACAGATCCAGACCTCACCTGCACAGCTCAAATCCTCACCTGCACAGCCCCAACCTCACCTGAACAGCTCAAACGTCACCTGCACAGCTCAAATCCTCATCTGCACAACCCCAACTCTCACCTGTACAGCTCAAACCCTCACTTGAACAGATCCAGACCTCACTTGAACAGCACAAACCCTCATCTGCACAGCTCAAACCCTCACCTGAACCGCCCAAATCCTCACCTGAACAAATCCAGACCTCACCTGCACAGCTCAAACCCTGACCTGGCTGCTGCCACACACCTGGATGGGAGACCCAGCCCGGAGGGGAAGGGAAAATCAGCGAGCAGGAGGAGCCTGGGGACAGCACAGCCCTAAGGGGGGACACAGGGAGGAGCCAGAAGGATCCCCTCCCTCTCCCCTTCACTTCTGCCCAGGATTTAATAATAATAATAATAATAATAATAATAATAATAATAATAATAATAGGAATATTTTTCCTGCCTGGATTCCTTTTCCCGACGTCCCCAGCCCCATCTCAAGCCACCCCGTCGCCATGGCAACGGGCCTAAGGAACAGATGGGCCTGGCAGGCAAATCCCCCTTCGAGGGGAATGCTCAGGGCCACACGCCTTGGGGACAGCGAGGGGACGGGGACAGGGATGGGGACAGGGATGGGGACCACCTGCCGCGGTGGCACCTCGGGGTGCCTTTGCAGGGAGAAGGGACGGGGTTCTCCCCCCCCAAAAGGGGCCTGGAGTGTCTGAGATCCACCTGGCTGTGGGGAAATCCACATTTCCTCAGACATCTGCAGCATCTCCCTGCCCGCCTCCAGCAAACCTCACCCCTAAACCCGGGCATTGCACAACGGGACGGGCACAGGGGGCAGAATTCCCACCCCAGACGGATTCATCCGACCGGCCTGGGATGAGGAGAGGGGTGGGTGAAGATAAAACTCAGCCACTAATCTCCCTGTGGATTAAGGATCCACGTGGGGCTTTGGAGCAGGCAAACAACAGCTGAGGCCTCCTGGAGATCCCAGGAGGATCTGAGAGGAGCAGCCAGGCCTGGGCACCCAGAGAGAAAAGGGTGCTTGTTTAGCTCCTCTTTCACCTCATCCTTCAACTCCTCTTTCCTCACCCTGTTTGGAGCTGCAGACCTGATGCAGCTTGTTGTGCTCAGCCCCAGAACTGGTTCCTTTTTTTAGGGGGAAAACAGCAAATGTGAAGCTACACTTCAAAGCCTCCCAAGCTGTCTGGGCCTGCACAGGTGAAGGGCTCTCTGTGGGGAAACTCGGGCTGAAGGCATCAAGAAACTCTGCTGCAAGAAAAGTAAAAAGAAATGGCTGTTCCCTCAGGAGCTTTAGCACAGGCTGCCTCAGCTGCTCGAGCCCGTTTTCTCCCGAAAAACCCAAAGCAACACTTGCTCTCCAGGGCCAGTTTTGGAGCTGTTACCACCATTAGCCCAACTTCCTTCACTCCACACAAACCCCTGTGGGTTCTGCAGCCCTGTCCCCATTCCCACAGGGGCCACACAGCTGCTTTCCCTGCCATGGAGAGTCCCTGGGAGATCCTGGGACTGGGACACAGCATTCCTTGGGAGCTACAGCAGGCTGAGGGTGGGAAGCAGGGTGGGAGACGATGGGAGACTGCAGGGAGTGGGGAGCTGAACCCATCTGCTTTTCCTTTTTCCTTTTTCCTTTTTCCTTTTTCCTTTTTCCTTTTTCCTCTCCTCTCCTCTCCTCTCCTCTCCTCTCCTCTCCTCTCCTCTCCTCTCCTCTCCTCTCCTCTCCTCTCCTCTCCTCTCCTCTCCTCTCCTCTCCTCTCCTCTCCTCTCCTCTCCTCTCCTCTCCTCTCCTCTCCTCTCCTCTCCTCTCCTCTCCTCTCCTCTCCTCTCCTCTCCTCTCCTCTCCTCTCCTCTCCTCTCCTCTCCTCTCCTCTCCTCTCCTTTTTTCTTTCTTTGCTTTGCTCTTCTCTTTTCTTTCTTTGCTTTGCTCTCTTCTTTTCTATCTTCGGGTTTTTTTCTTTTTCTTTTTCTTTTTCTTTTTCTTTTTCTTTTTCTTTTTCTTTTTCTTTTTCTTTTTCTTTTTCTTTTTCTTTTTCTTTTTCTTTTTCTTTTTCTTTTTCTTTTTCTTTTCTTTTCTTTTCCTTTCCTTTGCCTTGCCTTGCATCCTCTTCCCCTCCCTCCCCGCAGCCCTGGCAGGCTCCCATGGGTGCTGGGTGCTGGCCTGGGGGCCCAGCCCTGCCCAACCTGCTCCCAGCCCACACCCGTGGGAAGCTCAGGAGCCCGTCCTGCCTCTCAGGTGTGGCCCTTGGCCCGCGGGCTCCTGCCCCGCTGCCAGCTTGGGAAGGAGGAGAGGGAAGGGCAGCGAAGCCTCCCGGGGTGGATGGCAGCACCAGCCGCCCTTTCTGGGGCTTCCTCTCCTTCACAGGGGGTTCCCAGATAGATTTTTTGGGTTATTTTTCTGGGATGCCAGGGCTTTTCTCTGCAGCACAGGCTGGGTGCAGGAGCAGCCGTGCCCAGCACAGCCCAGCCTGCCCCACGAGCCCACCTCGCTCCCTTCCCGGATCAAAGCTCCCCTCCCCGTACTGCAAACATTATCCAGCTCTGAGATAAGAAGCTCTCCAGCAGCACTTTATTAATCCCACAGGAGGCAGAAAGAAGCAGAGTGAAAGGTTTTAGTGTGGCCAGGACAGAGACTAATGTTCTATGAAACACCTTTGCAAAAGAGAGCCACGTCTTTTTCCCAGAAAGTCTCCTGGGAAGCTCGGGTAATAATTAACAATTATCGAACTTTAAACCCTCCATCTCTCTCCGTGTCCTGGGCAGGGTTTTGTAATCACTCCCCCAGTCTGGAACACTCCCAGCCCGGGGTGCTGGGGTGCACTGGGGCTGCAGGGTGAGGAGGAGGAGGAGGAGGAGGATGCAGACAGACTCCGTGGGCAGGCAGGAGGCAGCTGCTGACTCTGCCGCTTCCCTGCTTCTCCACCGAGCTTGGCTGTGCACCTCCCTTCCTTCCTCCAGCAAATCCTGCAGCTCCTCTGCCCACAAAGTGAAGTAGCTCTCTGTGGTTCTTCCCAGGGAAGTTTCTCCCAGCCTTGGAATGTCACAGACTCTTGCATATGGCTGGAGTTGTCATCTACCCAGGAGAGAGACTCGAGAGTTCTTCTAGCACGTGTTCAAACCCATCTGCTGTCTGAGGCAGCCACAGTCGGTGCCATGTGGGGCTCACGCTGGGACAAACTGGGTGGCTCAGTGGGCCTGGGATCCATCCACACCTGGAGGAAGGATCACAGAGTTTTGGAAGTGTTTGCTCATGCCACAAAGGGCGTTTCTGTTCTCTGCATCCCACCACGGGGCAGCTCAGGTGTCAGGAATCCTGCTCACAGCCATGCAGGGGGGTTTTGGGAAATGCAAAACTCACTGCAGGGGGGTTTTGGGAAATGCAAAACCTTGCTGCAGAGGGTTTTTGGGAAATGCAAAACTGGCTGCAGGTGTCTGGAGACTCCTGCTGCTGCCATGGTAGCACATCCTCCCTGTCCTTCCTGCCTCAGCACCCACGGCACACCCGGGGCAGGGCACGGTGTGAGCACCCAGCAGCCATTCCTGGTGCCCGGAACAGCAGAGCCAGGCTGGGGCTGGGAAGGAGCAGGGATGTGCAGGGATGTCCAGCCCACACCTCTCACCCACCTGCCACCCCTCTGCTGGAAACCAGAGCTGACCCAAAGGCAAAAGCAGCAGAGTGAGAAATCAAGAGACCTTTGAATTCAGGCAGGGAAGCCAATGGGCCATGTTCACCCAATTCCATGGTGCCAACCCCACATCCCACACCCAGACAGAAACCGGGCCCAGCGTTTGCACTGACAGAACATTTGTACACAGATCCATTCAGAAGCATTTCCTGCCTTCTAAACCCCCTGGGCAAGGAGCTGCCTGCTCCTGGCTGCTGTGAAAAAACGACCAGATAAAGGGGAGTCACCTTTCCCTGTGCTCTGCAGATGTCCCTGCTTGGATGGGGAGGATCAGGTGTGCAGGGCACCCTGCAGACACGGGGCAAGGTGAGCAGAGCAGAGAGGGACAGCTCCCAGCAGCTCCTGACAAGGAAAGGCACACGGAGGTGAAGCGAGCTGGCCAAGGATATTCCAGGGAGCTCATGGCAAAGCCAGGAAACGCTGCCAGCCCTTCTGAGCTCAGCCTGCCTTTGCCATCACCTCCAGGCCATTCTTTCCCTGTAAGTAAAAGCCGATTCACGCCTGGTAGGAGTCGGTAGCAGATATTCTCATTTCCAGCGAGGTACTGTGAGGTACTCCACGGGCACGGCAGCGTTTGAAAATGTCAAGAATACAAAAAAATATATATGTACTTAAGGAGAATGATTTGAGCCGTTTATTTCCAAAGTGAGTTTAGAGGCAGCAAAAGGTCTCAGATCAATACCAGCAAAACTGCAAATTGGAGTCCTCCCCTTTGCCACAGCCAGGGTACAGCTGAGACAGCATCTGCACAAACAGCCTGCCCACAGCCCCTGCCAGCCTGCACAGCTCTGACCTTGAGGAGCTGCCTTCAAGTGGGAGAGGGAAACTCCCCCTTTCCCTTGCAGCCCTGGGCTTTTGTTCCCTGGATGCTGATTTATTTAACTTGGGTACGTTCTGTCTAGGGAAGAACCTGAGTCTCCATAAACTCACGCCCAAGGAGAGGCCTGCTTCATCCTGCAGGTAGAGAGAAACCCCAAGGGGGGTTTGCAGCACGGATTTGGAGGTAAATCCAGAAGAAAGCTTAAGCACCAGGCTGTGGTATTTTGGAAGGTGAAATGCACTTGCCTGCTCAAGTGCCCCAGGGTTTTTCTTCCCCTCCCTGCCCCACAGCTGTCCCTGTGCTCGGCCCCGTGCCCCAGAGACCCTTGGAAAGGTTTTCCCCATCCAAAGCTGGGATCAATACAGCTGTCAGGCTCTGGCCACACTACCCCTGCTAATTGGAATTACAATAGGCAGACTGCAGCTTTCACTCCATCTCTCTGTCGCTTGTCATAATGTAATCAAAATCTCTCTCTCTCTCTTTATCACCGTGACAGGAGCAGAGGCAGCCACGAGACTACAGATTCCTCCAGACCTCACTGGGGCTGGGTAAAGAACCCCTCCCTGCCAAAACTCCAGCTTTTGGATGAGCAGCATAACGGGAGAGGTGGCCTGAACCCCGCAAAGGGGCTGGGCAGAGCAGGGGGGAAGAGATGTGGGGTGCCCTGGGCAGGGGGTGCAGCACCAGGGTGTGCCCAGAGGCAGCCTGGGGTTGGTGGTGGAGGTGGGCAGAGCTGAGGAAGGAGCCTCCCTCCTCTTCCTCCTGCCATGCCAGGCTCCTGCCTCGCCTCAGCCTTGGCTGCCAGAGCCAGAAGTGAGCAGGGGATCACTGGATGAGGCACAAGGCAGCTTGGCACGGGCACGGGGCACTGAGCAGGACTCAGGGCCAAAGCTCTGTGCTCACACAGGAGCCCCTGCACGTCTCTCCCCCCTTGCTCTGAGGGCTCGGCCAATTTACAGACCCAGGGCAATCCATCCTGGGCCAATGGCGCAGCATCCGTGATTTGTTGGTCATTATTAAACAGCAGTAATGCAGGGCTGAATTACCCACAGGAGGGAGGCAGCAGCAGCCTGGACCTACCCAGCTCCCCCGAGAGCGGCCATAAACAAAACTTAAATAATTAAGAGCGCTTGGGTGGAGATGCAGCCTCTAAGTATTCTTAGGCTTGCGCAAATACAGGAAATAAATTCTTGGAAGGTGCCAGGCTGGATGGGGCAGAGGGAGGCTCATTTTCCAGATCACTTGAGAGCAGCCGTTATAAATCTCAGTGAAAGATGCACCTCCCCAGGCTGGCGATATTTTTAAACTCCGAGAGAGAGAGAGAGAGGGGGGAGAGAGAGAAAAAACCACATTTTAGTATTTACACCACAGGCGAAATGGGTATTTAAAAATCAGGGTACATTTTCCAAAGTCTGTTCCTGCCACGCCAACAAATAAAGAATTTTCTTTCTATAGTGTGCTAGCTGGCAATATTAGCCCCAGAGAATTCACTGCTACCACCATCATTCTGTTGTGAGCTGAGAAATCAAACTCCCAGAAGGACTGGGGGAGTCGGGGGATAAAGGTTCTTTCACTGGCAAATCACTACTCCAGCTCGGAACTGAATCAGCAGCAAATCCTTGGAATCCTCAGGGGTGACTCCTGCCCTGTCCCTGCCTGCTTGGTGGCTGGGATTTGTCCCAGGGGATGTCCCAGCCCTGGTGAGGCCACCTGAGCTCTGGAGCTGGGAATCCACGGACCAACACAGGCAGGATCTCCAGGCCAGTTTTCCTTCCTGATCCTTTGCTGTGCTCCAGTGGGTCAGTCCTAGGGTGAGCTGGTTTTTGGGGGGACATCCAGGAAATTTTGTCAAGATCCCGGGTTGAATGAGGCTGCAGGTGACAGGATGTGAGAGTTCCCAGCCTGGCTGGCCTGGAGAACCCCAAATAAGAACTGCCAGGGCACTGCCTTTCCCTCCAATCCACTGCAGCCTTCCTCTCCCTCATTCCTGCTCCTCATTCCCTCCTTGGGCACACAGAGCATTCCCCCTTTTCCAAGCTCTGCTCTGTTCAAGCCTTTCTCCCTCCCTCCCATCTTTCCCCAGCACTGCTGCCATCCTCGGAAGGATCCCACGGAGCTCCTATCAAAGGGATACACCAGCACACCCATCAGGCATCACAGCATCCAGCAAATCCCCAAACCAGCCAGCTGCAAAGATCAGAGCGCTGTAATCGCTCCCTGGGCGAGGAGATCCCAACAAACCCTCCCCCACTTTTCCTGGGATTCTCGCTGAACCCGAGCACGAGGTAAATTTGGCAAAGCTCAGCCCCATCACTGGGAAAAGTCTCTCCATAGAACTCACACACACACAGAGCTCCTGGCCTCTCCTGCCCCCCTGCACCCAGATTTTGGGGGGCTGAAATGGAGTAAAGAAATCCCCCAGAGCCCTTTCCCCTCAGCACCTCGCCCACAAAAATAAACTCACCATTCCCAAAGAAATCTCCAGCCCTCCATCGAGCCTAGCAGAGCCAAGAGGGGTCCTGTATCCAATGGAAACTGGCAGCTGATGTGAATTACAGCATGGCAGGGATGCTGCTATGCAACACATCCCTGATCCTCAGCGGCCATAAATGGGCACAGCCCTGGTTCTGCCCCACATCCAGAGATGTCCCCTCCTCCAGCACGGCCCCCAGACACTCTGTTGGTGCAGCTGACCAGGGGAGAGCCCAAAGAGGTTCAGGAATGAGCAGCTTGTGCAGGTGTGCACCACCAAACCCCCTGTTCTAGCCCTTAAAACAACAGTGCTGCTCACATTGCCTCAGCTAAGACAGACAAGAAAAAGGAAATACAACCCCTCCAGAATGGGGGAGATCTTGTGTGTTCTTACAGCCCCTAAACCGACTTGGATTATCCACCCCTAACGTTTCCTTTAGTTTTGGCATCCCCCAGGTTAGGAAAGCCATCAGCACCGGTCTAGGCTTGCCTCCAAGGGTCTCTGCTGATTGTGCAGCCCAAGAAAAGTCAGAGTAAAGCCCCTTGGATGCCTCCTCCTAAGAAAAATTCATCCAGAGCTTGATGCAGGCAATTCTCCAGGGCAGGGTTTGTAGGGTGCCATTTCTAGGAGAGGTTTCAAGGCAAGGGGAGCCTCCAGCAGGGCCGTGGGGTTGGGTGAGAGGTGAGTTGTGACTCCAGAGAGCTGAAAACTCCTAACTGGGAACCATAACTGATAACTTGTAACTGGGAACTCATAACTGGGAACTCGTAACCATAACTGGGAACTCGTAACCATAACTGAGAACTCCTAACTGATAATTCCTAACTGGGAACTCGTAACCATAACTGGGAACTCCTAACTGGTAACTCATAACTGGGAATTCGTAACCATAACTGGGAACTCCTAACTGATAACTCATAACTGGGAACTCTTAACCATAACTGGGAACTCCTAACTGGGAACTCCTAACTGATAATTCCTAACTGGGAACTCGTAACCATAACTGGGAACTCCTAACTGATAACTCATAACTGGGAACTTGTAACCATAACTGGGAACTCCTAACTGATGACTCCTCTGGCACCAGGCTGGAGCTGAGCAGGCTCATGCTGGGCTGCTCAAGGACAGGGCAGGGCTGGTCCCTCCCTTTTTTGCTCTCTCCTGCCCTGAGTGCCACAGGTCCTCGCACAGGGCAGTAAAACCATCCCGTGTCAAGCTGTTCTGCACAGAAATCAGGAACAAAAAGTGACAGGAACTCTGACCTTTCTCCTCTATTAAACTCTCCCCTGGGTCTGTGACTTCTGCCCATCAGGGACCATTTGCAACCCTCGGCTCTGCCAGGACACTCAGCACAGCAACCTCTAATGAGAGCCCTCTGCTCCTGAGTCACACCAGCCTCTTGTACACATCAGCACCAGACCCTGAACCCACAGCCAGGACTCTGCCCCCAAACTGAGCCCTTGGGCTGTGAAAATGGTCAGGGGAAAGCTGCTCAAGCAGCATTTCCCTGGGTCCAGAGGGTGTCCTGCCAGGGGATAGGAAATGAAACCTATTTGCCACAGAGAGAGCACATACCAGGTGAAATCCCTGCACTGCAGCAGCCCCACACAGAGCACAGGGCTGGTTCTGCTCTCAGCTGAACTTCACTGCAGCCCCCTGGGGTCCCTCCCAGACAGCCCTGGGTGCTGGGATGGCTCTGGAAAGGCTGGATGTCAGCCCTGCCTGCGAGCTGCACCCTCTGGCATTGCTGATGCCTCTCCAGCACAGGGGGAGGCAGGGAGGGATCATCCACCAGAGAAGCAAAACAGCCTCAAAATCAGCCTGATTACAGCTAGGGAGAGAACTGCTGGGAAGAGAGGTGGAGGCTGAGTCCTCTTGCCTAACCAGGCTTGGGAGTACCTGCTGTCTCTCAGCCAGGTGGTCCATCTGGTGCCTGCCGCTGCTCCGAGGCAGGGATGTGATTTGCAGGTCCTGGACCGCATCTGGAGCATCCCTGCATGGTCGGGAGCAGATGGAAGCACTTTGCTGTATCCTGCAGCTAGACAGGCAAACAGGCTGGGATGGAGCACAGAAAACCCCTCCATTGTGCCTTAACTCCCAGGGAGGAGATTCCCACTGATCCTGCCCCTCTTAGGCTCCTCTCCCTGCACACCTGGAGGCTGAAGTGCTGCCCACCAGTGCCCAGCTGCTGTGGCTCAGAGCCAGCCAGGGCAGGCCTGCAGCAGAGAGAGGCAGAGTTGGGTGGATAAGGCTTAGAAATGCTTCCCTCTTGCATCACACCCAATAATGTCAAGGCAGGATTATAAACCTCCTGCAGGGACTGCCTTGTGGTGGGGGAATGGAGCAGAGATGGTTCATCAGGTTGGGTCAGTTCCTCCCACCCAGCCCCAGCACCCCACAAAGCTGCTGACATGACAAGAGAGCGCTGGCCAGGCCCTAACCCAGGCCCTCCTGCCCCTCTGGGCTGGGGACAGCGAGGGACTGAGGCTGTGTCCCCTTTCCATGGCCAGGAGCTGCTGTTTGTGCACCCTGGGACTGCAGCAGAGCCTGGGCTGCCACAGCTTTGGGGCTGCCACAGCTCTGGGACTGTCACAGCTCTGGGACTGCCACAGCTCTGGGGCTGCCACAGCTTTGGGGCTGCCACAGCTTTGGAGCTGCCACAGCTCTGGGACTGCCACAGCTCTGGAGCTGCCACAGCTCTGGGACTGTCACAGCTCTGGGACTGTCACAGTTCTGGGACTGTCACAGCTCTGGGGCTGTCACAGCTCTGGGGCTGCCACAGTTCTGGGGCTGTCACAGCTGTGGGGCTGCCACAGTTCTGGGACTGTCACAGTTCTGGGACTGCCACAGCTCTGGGGCTGCCACAGCTCTGGGGCTGCCACAGCTTTGGGATTGTCACAGCTTTGGGGCTGCCACAGTTCAGGTGCTGCCACAGCTTTGGTGCTGCCACAGTTCAGATGCTGCCAGCCCCTGGGAACGGCTGCAGTCAGTGCCCAGACGGGGACAAACGCTCAAAGGGCAGCAGGAGCTGAGCTCCACACGTGTCCCCAAGTGCTCGTGGAGGCTGGGACACAGCACAGGGTGCAGAAAGTAACAGGGTGCAGCAAATTTCGCTTCCCGTTTCTCCATGTGACACAAAAGGGACGTTAAACCCAGAGTGGTGACAGAGGAGAGACATTAAACCCAGTGTGCTGACTCAGAAGGGACATTAAACCCACTTTGGTGACAGAGGGGAAACTCTCCTTCCTCCCACCAGCAGCACTTTGAGCAGATTTTCTTCTGCTACAGAGCCAAGGGGTTCCCCTTGAAAAAATCTTCTGTGTGTGCTGGGATGTGCCTCAATCCAGCATGGATTAATCCTTCACTGGGAGAAGCCAGGGAAAATGTGCACCTGGGAGAGCATCCATGGCTTAACAGCAGCCAGGAGGAAATGTGTCACCACCAGACATTCCTTAGTTAAACAAACCTTCACCTGAAAAGGCTCGGAATTCTGAGTGCTGGGGTGGTAATTAACACAAAGAGGTGTCTCCAGTGCAAACTGGGTCCCTGTTCCAGTGGCTGCCGGCACCAGCTCACCCTTCAGCAGAGCTGCCCTGATTTAATCTGACGTTATTTGAAAAAAAGCAAAATCTCCAGGGGTTGTGAGATTGGAGTACCTTTCTTTGTCCCTCCCTCATTTGTTTCTGCTTTTTTGCACTGATAAGCCTGGCTGGCCTGTGAAAGGCACAGAGCAAGAGCCATCAGCACCTGGGGCGAGGATGTTGCAAGACTCAAACCCTTTCTCTGCAGCCCTGAGGACTGTGGCCATCATCCTGAGCATGGCCAACTCACCCCTGCAGCTCTCTCACACAGCCCAACCCCAGCTCTCCCCAAAATTTTTGGCTTGGAGCAAACCAGTCTGGTGGAAGGTGTCCCTGCCCGAGGCAGGGGGTTGGAAGAAGATCTTTAAGGTGCCTTCCAATCCAAATCATTGTGGGTTCTGTGATTAGAACCTTTTTTCCTGCACTGCTTGCCCCCACCCCTGTCTGCTGGCAGAGCTGGGGGACTCCCCAGGGTGCTGGAGGTGGGAAGGAGCCTCCCCCTGACTCAGGGTGGCCACTGGCTGCTGTCCCCCCAGGCTGTCCCCAGCCTGAGTGGCACTAGCAGAGGGCACGAGGCGCTGGTGGCAGCCAGGCCTGGGAAGCAGGTCAGGGACAACCGGCTGGTCTGGTTCCTTCCATGATTCAGCCGAGGTGTGAGCCCTGCTCAAAGCAGCCCTGTGGTGCCTCCCTTTAAGCCTGGCTTTTGTGGCTGGTCCAGCTGCGGCCCAGAGCAGGGGTGATGCCAGCAGAGATGTGCCAGCATCTCCTGGGCCACCAGCTCATCCCAAGCCCTGGATGTGCCCCTGGAGCCTCCCTGCTGATGGGGCTGGGCTGGGAGCTCCAGCCTGGATTTGCTGCTGGTTCAGGGAGCAAACAGCATCCCTGCCATGGGGCAGACACCCTCCTGCTCGTGGGCTGAGCTGCCTCTCCCCCAGCCTGGCGCCTCACCCACGCTGACACACTCAGCAGCTCCTCAGCCTAAAACCCGACTGGTCGGTTTAAGTGAGGTTTAATGAGAAAAAAAATCAGCCAAAGACACATTTGAGCTTCCTGAAATAGCCTGATGCAGGTGTTGGTGAGTTTTGGGAGGAGGCAGGTGGCGGGGGAAGAAAAAATAACAGCCAAGAACTCAATCCAAATGCTGAAGGAGACTCTGGCAACTTTCTTGCATTTTGGAAGCTGCTGTGGGATATTAAAGCAGCTCTAGAAAGTGCAAGATGGAGCAGATCCTGCAGTGACACGCTCTGGCTCTTCCCAGCACTGGTGAGAGCTGCTGTACCTCCCCAAAATGAACCCTCCCTCCAGCTGCAGCCAAGTTTGACCTCAGCCCTGCAGGTCACCAATGCTCCTTTCAAAAACCCTGTGTCAAAGCAGCTCCAGCCACCTCTGCAGCTCTCCCCTGTGGAGCATCTCAAAGCACTTTGCAAAGTGTTCCCAGGCCCTTCTGGGAGATCGGGAGGTATCCCAGCAATGGCAGAGAGGAATTTGTCTGCAGCCATCGCAGGGAGAAGAGGCCCAGATGTGCAGAGGCAGGGCCAGGCAGCGATGATGCCTCTGCTCTGCATCTCAAGCTGCAGGAGCTCCACGGCGGGGATAAACAGACAGATTGTTAAGGCTTGTAAAGCATAAATTTAACTGCAAGTGTTCTTAACCTCTGCAGATCAGCTGGGATCTCTGCTGCCCTTCCCCCACGGCTTTCCAGTCGCCCCTGTTGATATCAATATCTCGACTGGAGCGTGAGCTGATACCTGGTTCCAAATGGATGGGCATGGAAGGCTGCAGGAGCCATGAATTGAATCCGTTCTGGACGATTGAACCGCTCACATTAAAGATAATTTGTAAAGCAGATTTTTATACGAGGCTCCTTACAGCTTTTACAGCGGCGGAACTTTTATTTCCTTATCGGAGCAAAAGAAAAAGCTAACATTATCTGAAGGGGGAGGTGGGTGGGAACAGAACGAAATGGCATTGATCAGCTGGACATGAAAGGTTTCCCAGAGAGCAGGCACTGCTCTGATCCTTCTTGGGTGTTGGGTATGAAACCACCTTTTCCAACAAATCCACAGCTCCTAATTCACTTGGAGCAGAGCATCCTGAGTTTCCTCTCCTTGTTAAGCTTGTCTGTGTTCAAACCTAAAACCAGCTTTATATATGTTTTTATATATGAGGATCCTGAGTTTCCTCTCCTTGTTAAGCAAATTCAAACCTAAAACCAGCTTTATATATGTTTTTATATATGAGGATCCTGAGTTTCCTCTCCTTGTTAAGCAAATTCAAACCTAAAACCAGCTTGATATATGTTTTTATATATGAGGATCCTGAGTTTCCTCTCCTTGTTAAGCTTGTCTGTGTTCAAACCTAAAATCAGCTTTATATATGTTTTTATATATGAGGATCCTGAATTTCCTCTCCTTGTTAAGCCAATTCAAACCTAAAACCAGCTTTATATATGTTTTTATATATGAGGATCCTGAGTTTTCTCTCCTTGTTAAGCTTGTCTGTATTCAATCCTAAACCCAGCTTTATATATGTTTTTATATATGATTTTGGCACGATGCACTGTGAACTCGAGGAAGTTAAGGATGCTCAGGAAGGCACCCAGACCTGTGGTCTGGTAAAGACTCTCTGCTTTGTGCAGCACTGCTCCTTCCCTGCAGCTCCGGGTCCATCCACAGCACCCAAAAGAATGAAATAAATGAATAAATATTTAATATAATAGGATCAGGCACTCCTGCAGCTGTGGTGCATCCACCACTAAACTGGTCGGGCCGAGAGTCTCGCCCACACAGGCTGCAGGGTGCTCAGGGCCAGGCTTTGGGAAGAACTCCGCTGCTGGAACACTGCGGAGCTGGCTGTACCCCGGCCTTGGCAAGGCACCACGAGATGCACCACTGGCTTATCCTGGCAGGGCTGTCAGCGGGACAGTGCAAGACAAACTGCCACGCTCGCTGCAGTGGCACAGGAGATGAGCCTGCCCGGCTGCTGGCAGCACAGCCCTGAGAACGGCCAAAAATAGGAGGAGTGAGGGGGGAAAATGTCTCTCTTGGCAGGACAAGGTGAGATGCCAGGCTGTGTCAGGGTCACTGCGTGTCTCCTCGGTGAAAGCAATTCCCAGGGGAGCACAAAGTCCTTTCGGTTTAGCACAGCCACCGCAGCGTTCCTGCCCCTCCGGTGCCTTTCCCCGCGGCTCTGGGGAGGGGAAGGATGAGGAGGGAAGGCTGGGTGAAGAACAGCGTGGAAAGTTCTGAGACTCCTTGTGAGGAGCCAGAGCTCAGCCAGGCACCTGCCTGCAAGCGCAGAGGAGCGCAGGGAGCCCCAGGCTGTCCCTTCCGTCACCTCTTTTTGCAATGCACAGCAGATCCCTTTGTCCTGGGAACACCGGGGTGCACCCAGCGCTGCTTTCTCATCGCCCTGTTAACCTTCCCCCTCTCACAGCCTCCCTGGTTTCTGGATCACCACCCCCTCCCATTTCATCTCTGTCCTCATCCATTTTAACCAGACCATCCAGTCGCTGTGATCTGTTGATCTCCCGTGTCCCGATGTTATCACATCCCTGTCTCGGCCAGCTCCGGGGAGCTCTGGGCCCTGGCATTTGCCCTGGTGGCCCAAACCTCGCTCACTGCGGCCACATCTCAGAGTCACAGCCCAGCCAGCCCGGCCGCTCCTCCGGGACGCTGCCCCAGCCCCAACACCGGAGGAGGGGACGCAATTCCACCCTGCCTTCACCGCAACTTCTCTCCAGCTGCAGATCCCAGCGCTGCTGCGGGCACAGATCCGCTCCCGTGCCCGCTGCCAGCGCTCCAGCCCCACCAGCAGCCGAGCCCCAAAAAGGCAAAACATGGGCTCTGTTTGCATCTCTCGGTTCATTCACAAGCTGTAAACGCAGACTGCCGATCCCCTTTTCCATGGCTCCGACTCCCGGAAAGCCCTCCAGGATGGCGTTAACCCGTTCTGCACCGGAGCAGAATCAATGAGTCCCCGCAGGGCACTGGCCAAAGTGGGTCAGTCCCGCTTCCCGGCGCTGTGCCGGAGCCCGGGGAAGGTCCCAGCCCGGGGAAGGGACACGCGGACCGCTCCGCCACCGCCCGGGAGGCTCCAGCGAGCCGCGGAGCAGCCGATGCACATCCCTGCCCATCTCCGCCGTTCCAGAGATGGATCAGAACGCAAGCGATGGATCGGAACCAAAGGCATGAATAAGATGCCATCTGGCAGCCCAAGCTCAAAGGCAGCGAAAGGAAGCGCTGAGAGCTGGGAGCGGTCCAGCCCCTCCGCCAAAGAGCCCGTGGGAAGTGTGTGCGGAGGGGAGCGGGGATTTCGGGGATGCTGGAGAGCCGAAACCCTCCATCCCTCCTCCCGAAACATCTGCGCTCCGTGCCCAGCCTCGTGGCTGCCGTTCCGGGGAAGCCTGGCTGCTGCGCCTCGCTAGACGCTGCTCGATCCAAAAAAGCAAACAAACGGCCTCAGCTCGCAGGGCTCCGGAGCCCGCTGCCTGCAGCTGCTTCCAAAACAAACGAGCGTGTTGTTCCGAGCCGAGCCGGAGCTGAAACCGGCCCCGGTCTCTCCCACCCTCGCACAGATGCTCCCACACCTGCTCCAGACCCCGGGCGCGCACCCCAAAACGCCGATCCCGCCCTTCCCCGCCGCTCCGCGGCACCCCCCGCACCCCGTTTGCCCCACGGGCACCCCGCAAACCCCCTCCGGGGCTGCCTCCAGCCCCGCAGCGGAGCCCAGCGCCCTCCGGGGACCGGCTCACCTGGTAGGAGCGCGGCTGCCAGGATGCAAACTCCGATAGTCCACCACGATGCACGGCAACTTGTCTGCAGCCGTGAAGCCATGAGAGTTCCTTAAGAGCGATGGGCAGGGGTCGGTCTGGCAGCGCCGCGGGGCCCCCCCACCCTCCCAGCCCCCGGTGATGCTCAGGTCTGCTTGAAAAAAAAAATGTATTTTTTCAAAAAAATTAAAAAATAAAATAAAAATCAGCTCGTAGGTGCGTGAGGACAAAGAGGCGGCGGGAGGGCGGGAGGGCTCCGGGGGGAGCTCGGCACATCCGCGGGGCCCCTCTGGGCGGGCGCGGGGCGCTCCGGCCGCGGGGCAGTGCGGGCGCTTCCTTCCGCAGAGCCCGGGCGAGTGACGAGGAAACGGGATCGGGGCGGGGGGAGGAGGAAAAAAAAAAAAAAAAGCGATTAAAAAAAAAAAAAATTGAGGGGCGAAAAAAAAAAAAATCAACCAAAAGAAACCCCAGACAAAAAAGCAAGAGGGGAGGCAAAACAAATAAAGAGCAGCGAGGCAGAGCCCTCCGCGGGCTGCGGCGGTGCCGTGGCTCCGGCGGCGGGGCTCGGCAGCCCCCGCCCGCTGCCCGCCCTGCGCTGGGGCCCCGGCGGCGCTCAGGCGGTGCCGGTGCGGGGCCGGGCGCGGCGCTCCATGGCCGGGCGGGGGGCGCGGGGCCGGGCCGGCCGCGGGGCGGGGGTGCCCGGGTGCGGTGCCCGGGTGCGGTGCCCGGTGCGGGGCTCGGCGGCCGCGCTCGCACTCACGCACACACTGGCGGGCGGGGCGTGCCCCGTGATGTCAGCGCTCGGCGGAAGGAGGGCGCAGCGTTAACCCTTCGCCCGGCGGCTCCCGGGGATGCGCGCCGAGGGCGGGACGGGTGGCCGGGCTCGCCGCCCGCCCCTCCGGATGTTGGCAGCTGGCGGCAGCTGGGCTTTGTTCGCCGTGTCCGGCCGCGCCGCGCAGCCCGGGGAGCCCGGCCGGGGCTTGGCGGAGGCGCTCCCGCCTCGCCGCCGCCGGGGCTGGTGGACTTGAGGTTGTTCGTGAATTCCCTCCGGACGCGGTTGTTCCTGAATCGCTGGGCCGCCGCTCTGGCCGTGCCCACCTCCCAACCTGAACATATTTTTCACCCTGCGCCGTGTGAGACGCGTGGAGCCTAAAGCGGCGATCCGAAATGCCCGGGGTGTGGACAGCACGGCGTTTTCCTGGGGCCTGCTGAAGGAAGGAGCTGGTGCTGGCCACCCTCTGTGTGCGCCGATAAGCGAGGGGATTCAGAACTGGCACCGGAGCTGATGTTGGGAGGAGGGGGCAGCGGCTCTGCTGAGCTTTGTGGCAGCTTTTATTGTGTGGACACAGACACGGCCTTTGTGGATCTCTCGCTCGGGAGGTGCTCAGCCTGCTAATGCCGGCTCCCGAGCTGCCCCGGCCTCGGCAAGGATGCTGAACCCCAAACAAAGATGTGAACAACAATGACAACAACCAACAACAAAGTCATGTTGATTTCAAGCTCCATTAGAACAACACAGGAACAAATCAATGCCTGGCAGGCAGAAAAGGACGGGATCAGTGGGGAAGGATACCACACATAGTGGGAAAGGGAAAGGAGGGGGCAGCCAGCAGCTATAAAAAGATAGCCCTAAGGACCCCTTCGGCAGTCTCCTCCTCCTTTTAATTCCTTTAGAAGTTAATTCCTGTTCAAGGGAAGGATGGGCAGCTCTGTAACAAAGCGGATTAGCCAGATACAAGGTTTGTTCCGAAATAACAAAAGTTATTACGTAGTAATGAGGTTTAGTTAATAGATTCGCGGGCTGTAAGGCCGCTGGGATTCCTTTGGACGTCCTGCCTGTGGAGCTGAGGCTGCTGAGCTGATGATTTCTGCCTCCTGCCTCCTTTCCAAAGCTGCAGAGCTGAGCTTAGGGGTGCAGCCCCCCATCCTTGTGGGCAGGCAGGCCACGGGGAGTTCCCAGCATCCTCACTGCTGGTTGGTTTTCCGGCCCGTGGAGTGTTTATCTGTCTAATTTCAGTTTTAATCTCATTATTTCCTTTCCCAACTCCATTAAAGAGATACCTCCGATGAGACATTGTTCCCCTGGGCAGGTCTCGCTGAGTTACCATGGAGTTCCCCACATTAACAATGTTCCAGCTTACATTATTCCCGGTGTTACATTCCCCTTTTTCCCGTTTATTATTTTGTCACCGCACCTGAGCTGATGTCCCTGAGATCCGTGGGGCAGCCACACCTCAACACTTCTCCTTTAAGCTTTCAGCCCTGGGGGAAAATTCACATTTCCCTTCAAGAATCTGGGGAGATTTGATAGAGCCTTGTGGCCTTGGCCTCCCAAATCACAGACCTCGACCATGTGAGACAAAAATGTAAATCCATTTAGCAGCAGCAGCAGCAGCAGCAGTGGACCATTAGCCCTGGTGCATCAGGCCTGACTTACTGAGCCAGAATGTATTATTTTCATGATCCTGCACAAAGCAAAACCCATCGCATTTGGCACAGTTCTGGCTGTTAACTTCTAAGATTTATTACACGGTGCCATGGGGCCCCTTGTTCTGCAGCATTTTGTGAGTCCAAAATTTCCATGAAGCCCAAGGGGGCTCGTGCATGAGCAGGAGAGGCAGGAGCAGAACGCTTTGGTTTGGCAGTTTTTTTGTTATTTCTAAGGGAGGAAGATCATAATATGTAACATATTCAATTGCATCATACTTTGTAATTTTTTTTAAATTTGGGGAGGTCTCTGTGTTCATGTCCTCTGAGGGGATGAGGGAGCTGCCTTTTGCTTTGCTAGATCAGCTGCTTTTACCCATTTTTTACTCCTTTGTTCTACCCCTCACAACAGTGAGTTCCTAAAACTGATCCCAGCCAGAGATGTGGAAGAGGAGCCCTGACTGTGGTGCCTGCAATGACAGCACAGGGGATTTCAAGGTTCCTGCTGCAGGAACACATGAACCACTGTGAGACTCAGAAATCCCTTCCATTAATCTATAACTGTGTTCCAGTAGAAACAAAGAGAGGGAAAAAACCAACCCACCTGGCGCCTCAGATAGAATCAGGCCGTGAGGAATCCCAGCTTCTCCAAGGAAAATAATTTCTAACACTGCCATATTTACCCTCTCTTGGGTTTTAGGGGTGGTAAAAGTCTCATTTTAGGTGGCAATAAGCCACCAAAACAGAGATCCAAACCCTCTCCTGTGCACCCCTGTGAAATCTGGTTTAGGCACAGACACTGGAAGTGGTGCAGGAACTTGGCCCACACTTACATAAGTTGTCACGCCAATATTGCTCTTGAAAATTGCCATTAGAGCATGAAACAACATTTGGCTGGAAAAAAAAAATTAAAAAAAAAACAAACAACAAAACCAAACCAACAGGCTTGCAGTGTTTTGTCCTCCCAGCATTTTGGCTGTTCTGCTGGCACTGGGGTTTTCTGCTGATGCTGCCGTGTGAGGTAACGTCTCCTCAGCAACCTGTTGGAATGGGAGCTCCCCAAACCCTTCCCACTGGGAATCGTGGTCTTTGGGCAGTGGGCAGGAGTTGGGATGGGGCTGGGACGGGGCTGGGGTGGGGCTGGGATGAGGCTGGGATGGGGCTGGGATGAGGCTGGGACAGGGCTGGGACAGGGCTGGGACAGGGCTGGGACGAGGCTGGGATGGGGTTGGGATGAGGCTGGGATGGGGCTGGGATAGGGCTGGGATGGGGTTGGGATGGGGCTGGGATGGGGTTGGGATGAGGCTGGGATGAAGCTGGGATGGGGTTGGAATGGGGCTGGGATGGGGTTGGGATGAGGCTGGGATGAAGCTGGGATGGGGCTGGGATGAAGCTGGGATGGGGTTGGCACTGTTGGCACTGGCACAACTCTTTTGGATGAGGGGTTGGGGTTGTTCTGCACTGGCACAGCTCTTCTGGATGGGATCTTCCCTGGCGAGCTGATGCACATCCTTCCCCAGGGTGGAACAGTTCCTGGAGTCAGGCTCCTCCAAATCCTTCCAAAGCAGCTCCTGTCTGCTGTGGAATGAGCACAAGAGCAGGGTTGGGCTGGGATGGCCCTCAGGGGAGCCAGGAATTCCCCCAGCGTCTTCCCAAGAAGTGGCCTCTTCCCAGTTGAAAGGCTCGGTGGGAATGGACACCTTCCCCGAGATTTTTACACTTCTAACTACCAGAAAGTCTTGGGAGGAGGGGAGGAGGAGCGGGGGAAGGGATTGCTCTTTAAATCATTCCTCGGTGGGGTTTTTCAGCTGCTTTTGTTTGCTGCAGAGCCCACAGCAGAGAGCTGTCACTCCGAGCTGGGAGCGCGTTTGACACTCCCGTCTCTGCCTGTGTACCTGGTGTGTATTTGCTGCAGTGCTGATTACATTAACTCCCGTGTTTATAAACATTTGGAATCAGTGCAGAAGGCTGCGCTCGGCGGAATTTTAAAGCCGTTTTATTTGGGCTTTTTTCGTCTGTAAACACACACGGTGCGACAATGGGGGAGCAGAGGTGCAAAAGGCTCCCCGAGCTGATTCTCTGCTTGGCTTCACTCCGGAGCTCTCCTGGTTCATTCTCCTCCTCCATGAGCTCGCAAAGATGCACCAGACATTCACTGTGAGGCAGCTCGCACTCCCTCAGACCTCCGTGCACCATCCTATTTTAAAAGGCAATTCAGCACTGATAGTCCTTCCTGCCCTGCTGTTCCCTGGATAGAGCCGGCAGTTAGGGGAGGAATGAAGCCTGAACTGGGGAGAAAATTGCCTCCCAGTTAATGGGAGCTGATGCGAGCTGCGAGCAGGCTGCAAACAGCAGTGGGGGTTTTCTCCGAGCCCCTCTGCTGAAGGGTTTGTGAGAGCCTCGCGTCGCTGTCTGAGTGCCTTAACCCTGGCAGTCCCCACAGCACCCCCTTGTGAGGCAGGAATTAAACCGTAATCCTCATTATACATGGAGAAAAGCAGCCCGGGGAGATTAGGAATCCCAGCCTTGCAGGAAGCAGGATGAGTTCTGCCAGGGATTTCCAGCGGAAAGCAGCTGGAATTGCAAGGGCTGGTGGGCTTGGGGGTGACCCACGGTTTGGAGATGCCCTGGGAGGGCTGGAGTGAGGGGATTTCAATCCAGCCAGCCACACTGGGGAGGAATTTGGGCTGGAATTTGGGGTCTTGCATGGATAAGAGCGATGCAGCAACAATCTCAGCCTGCTCAGAGCACTGGCCTGAGGTTTGGCCAGCAGTGCTGGACACTCCAGGGCTTTGTGTGGGCTCTGTGTCAGCCTGCTCCCATCAGCAGAGAATAATTCCTTCATCAAAGCTGTGAAATGCCTCGGAGAAGGAGCTGCTGTCTTCCCAGAAGGAGCTGCTAGGGAAGCAGGGATTAAAAGGTCTCTCTTACATGCACACAAAGCACTGGGGACGGTGTGTGCGTGCCCACGGAGGGCCAGAACCAGGCAGGAGATGAGGCACAGCACCCACAGGGACCCCGTGGCACGGGGAAAGGCAAACCAGAGGAGAAATAAAGAATGAAATCAGCAGGAACACTTCAAAGGGCATTGCTGATGAGGTCCGGCGAGGGGAATTCTCTCTCAGCTCCAAGATCCGAACCGAGGCACGGGCACAGCTCATTCAGGGCCAGCAGTTACTGTATTAAAAACAGCATTTATTATTGAGCAGCGCTGTGCCCTGCCATCCCCAGGGCCTGGGCAGTGCCCGTGCAAGGCAGGCAGGACACAGAGTCCCAAAGTCTGGAGCAGCCTCCTGACGGAGGGTGTTAAGAGCTGCTGTGCAGCCATCCATGAGGGAGAGCTCACAGAGAGGATTTCTCCTGCCCTGGAAATTCACTGACACGCTCTGCTCCGGGTTTGAGTCGGGATCAGGACTTGCTGCAATTTTACAAGTGGAAATAAGCCTTTTGCTTTTAGTGGTTGGACAAATAGGCTTCTCTTCCTGCATGAGCTCTGCTGGGGCCTGATCTCTGGGTGACACGGGGAGGTTTGAGGGCCGGGCTCATTTGCAGGCTGTCATGGCAGTGGCACCAGAGGCTGAATTTGATGCTGTGGCAGCAGAGCTGCGGTGATGGGGGAGCTGTGCTCCTGCAGCCATCCCGAATGTCAGGGGCACGCTGCCATCAGCGGGGTAAAGCCACTGTCACCCTCTGGAGACCTCGAAGTTGGATCAGATCCAGGTCAAGGTGTAATTCTGCAGCAACTCCAAGCATTAAGTTTAGCAAATCCATGCCAGACATGGGAATTTTTGGTGGAATCCTGGAGTTGAGCACAATCACTGCTGAGAACGCAGAGCAGCCCCAGTGACAGTGACTGCCCCACTCAACCCTTGCCATTGTTCCTGAGGCACAAAAATTATCTTTTATCTTCCTTTCTTTCAGCCATGTCATTAATTTCTGGCTGTCCCAAAAACACAGGATCCACTGCTCCCCATCCAGGTGGGACTCAGGAATCAGCACATCCCAGAGACGCTGATTTCTCATCCCTGAGGCTGTCAGCTTGAATAAACAGAGATACGAGTGCCAAAGGCTGAGTTTACCTTGTCTGCATCCCTGGATCTCCTGTGGGGGTTTCCTGTGCTGGTTCCTCCTCCAGCCCAGCAAGGGAAGGGGTTTTACCCTGAACAATGTGGTGTGAGCCCAGGGTAATCCCCCTCCCAGCCTGTTTTGTGAATGCCAACTGGGCCTGCCTGATGTCTATTCAGAGGGGTTTTGCTGCAGTCTGAGGAGTTATCCATGGGCATTTGGAGGGACTCCAAGGGGAAGGTTTCTGTCAGCCTGGAGTGGCTGCAGAGGGGGCAGTGGGATGAGGGGACTGCTCTGCCCCAGAGGACAAACCTCTCCTCACGGGCCAGTTCCCTGCTCCTGCCTCATTGTGGGATGATTTTCTCCTCCATCCATGAGTTTCTGATTTCTTCTGCAGATCCTGGATGGAGGAAGTCACCCAGGAAATCATGAGACTTTCCAAATGCTCTGGGGGCTCTGCCCATCTCCCTGGCAGAGCTGCTGGCCTGGCAGTGAGGATGAGCACTCACCCCAAACTTTCCACCAGCCAAAGCTCCTCCTCTGCTCCTTACTCCTGTTTGCTGTTTGGGTTTATTTGTGATGGGAAAAAAATGCTGAGACAAAAAAAAAAAAAAATCAGTGGATCAATGGTATTTCAGAGCCTTCCCATGAGGAAAAAGGATTCATGCAGGCTTTGGGTTTTGAGGAGCCAAATTTATTTGCCCTCCCTCCTAAGTGTGACTCTGTTTCCGTGTGCCATGAGCCCCTGCCACCCTGGGCACCCACCAAGAGCTGTAAAGTGACTTAATGAGTCATTCTCTGCCCGAGTGGGGATAAAGAATGTCACATTAAATTTCTGTTTGCAAATTTTTCTAATGCCTGGCTCCAGCTCTCTAACACAAAATGAGCTCACAGTGGAAACTGTCTGCAGGGCTGCATTTCCAGGCAGTTTTGGTGGGGGTTTGGTGACGTTTCTGGGCTCCAAATCCCGTTCTGATGGGGGGACGGCTAAACCAGCACCTACACAGGGTTTGGTGGTGGTAAAATTCAATATTTTCTACAGATTTGTGGCAAGGAGAAAACTTTTAGCAGCAGTGAGAGACCCCTGAGCTCAGCCTGTGTTTTTGACACCTTTTTTCCCCCAGAATTTTCTGTGTTCAAGGGCAGGTTGGGCTTGGTTACATTTGATTTTATCCAATACAAACAACTGGGACAAGAATTCAGATCTCCCAATGCCTGTCTGTGGTATCTATTCTGCTCTCCAGATTCGAGGCTGAGCCTTCATCATCTCCTGTCCCAATTTACCACCAAACATGGGAAGTTTGGAGGCCAAAAACCTTTCAGTCATTTAACCCAGAGCTGGGATAAATGAGGAACTGGTTTCCATTCCAGTCTGGAACATTATGGAGCTGTGTGGAGGAGAAGTGTTGGAGATGGATAATGGCAGGGACAAGCTGTTAAGGGCTTTTTGTCCTTCTGTGGGCAGCAAAATCTCTTTTCTCTTTCGAGATAACCTGAGAGGAGCCGGGCTGTGGGCTCACTCCATTTGTCAAGCGATTCTTTTAAATGTATTTAAATACTTTCACGGCCTCCGTTAATGAAACTTTGGTGACCCCGGGGCTCCTGAGGGAATCCATCAGCACCTAAGTGATGGAAAATGAACTCGTTAATGGCTGGGCCCCCGCTCAGTCGATATAGGATATCGATCCCCGGTGATGAAGGGCTGGGTGGGAAGGGGCTTGGCTAAATGGGCTTTATCCCGGGGATGAGCGGGGCTGGGTGGGCAGAGATTGATGAAGGGTGGGTGGGAAAACGCCTCATTTTCCTTGCTAACTGCAGGGATTTAGGAGGGGCCAGCCGAGCTGAGGTGGTGGTGCCTGAAGGACGCATGGAAGGGCTGTTCCAGATCTGATTGCAATCCCTGTTTTCTGCTTTCCTCGCCCGACTTTGCCGCAAATTTTGGATATCCCAGTTTCCCCCTCGGTGGAGGAGAGAGGTCTCTCCCAAACCACCCAGCCCTGCTCTCCCAACAAATCTAATTTCCTCTTGTCACGGCTGATTCAGCACGGGCAGGGAGATTAGATATGGATGAGGCAGGAGATAAGGGCTGGCACTTCCAGAAAGCCATGGAAGGGGGCCTGGATTCCCTGGGAAGTGCCCTGAAGAGTTTGGAATGTTTCTCATCACCTGATGGGAGTTATTTCAGGGGAAGGGCTTGTCCTGGTCTTGCTTTTGGGCTAAGGAACTCCCCTGAAGTTTTTTTTCCTGTTGCCCATCACTGAGGGGAGAAAAGGGAGAGAATCATACCTGGAAATTTGGGAATCTGCTGCAGGAAATGGGAATTCCCTGTTTGGCTGTGCCAACACATTGCACAACGGGAAAGGAGTGAGATAGGAGAGGGATGGCAGGTTAGGGGAGGGAATAGAGAACAAAAATCGTATTTTTGGTGCATTTTGGGTGCAATCCTCCTATAAACACTGGGAAAAAGCGGCGTTGGGTGTTTTAAGAGCACTGATCCAGCCTTTCATCTCCCCCACAGGGGAAAACACGGCTCAGGGAGCTGGGAACAGAGCCCCAGACAGAGGGAATTGGTCGTGTTCTGTCGGCATCCACGGGGGTGATGCTGGTTTTCATTCCAGATCAGAGCAGCAGGGCTGGCTGGGCTTCACTCAGAGCCCCTCAGGGGGATCCCCCTCACTGAAGGGGATTGCAGGGAATAAAAGGCAACTTTGGAAAAGTCAGCGAAACCTTTCTGGCTCTGAGCAGCTTTGGGAGCCTGCAGAGGGCTCTGGGATGTGCATTGGGCAGAGCTGAGCGGTTTGGTGGGGCTGGGATGGTGCTGAGGCCTCCAGGGATTCCCACATCCCCTGGGTCAGCTCCTGAGCTGATAAATCTGGGAGAACTGGGCTGATTTCTGGCCAGCTGCAGCAGGCACACGTGAGAGCATTTCCTGCACACTCTGCTCCTTCCCCACTCACCTTCAGTCACTAAAATCTGCTTCATTAACAAACTGCCCCTAATCACCGCTCCTGAGCAGCTGAGCACTCTTCCCACTGGGGCTCTGCCTGGAGCTCCTTCCCAAGGATTTTTCCAGCCAATATAACACCAACTTTAATGACTTTGCTTCTCCTTTAGCCAGTGGTTGGAGGTGGCTGAATGTTGGCTGTGAGTCTGCTGACATCCCCAGCAACCAGACATCTTCCTTCCCTGGAAAGGGGAAAAAAAAAGGAAATTTGCTAAAAAAAAAGGATATTTGATAAAAAATAAAGGAAATTTGAGTCAGGGAGTTGGTGGAGGTGATGCTCCACCTTTTAGGGCTGTCATGGAAAAAGTATAAGGGCCTTTAAGGATTTCAATTTTGTACCTTCAAAGGCAAAACTCTTCCAGAAAACGCTGATCTGGAAACGATTAGAGTGTGGCTACGCCGTGAGGGAGGGAAGGACAGGCAGGGAAAAGAGCAGGTTCAGGCCTGGAATGATGCTCAGGATTTGTGCTCAGCAGGGTCTGTCGATGCCAGGCCTGCACCCCATGGGTGACAGAGCCCCTGTCCCTGCCCTGGGTGCCACATGCAGGGTGACAGAGCCCCTGTCCCACATGCAGGGTGACAGAGCTCCTGTCCTCATACAGGGTGACAGAGCTGCTGTCCCACATGCAGGGTGACAGAGCTGCTGTCTGTCATACAGGGTGACAGAGCTCCTGTCCCACGTGCAGGGTGACAGAGCTCCTGTCCCTCATACAGGGTGACAGAGCTCCTGTCCCACGTGCAGGGTGACAGAGCCGCTGTCTCAGCCCTTGGTGCCACATGCAGGGTGGCAGAGCCCTGGTCCCACATGGAGGGTGACAGAGCTCCTGTCCCAGCTCTGGATGTCACATGAAGGGTGACAGAGGCCCTGTCCTCATGGAGGGTGACAGAGCCCTGGTCCCACATCCAGGGTGACAGAGCCCCTGTCCCACATGCAGGGTGACAGAGCCCCTGCCCCAGCCCTGGGTGTCACATGCAGGGTGACAGAGCCCCTGTCCCAGCCCTGGTCCCATATCCAGGGTGACAGAGCCCCTGTCCCTGCCCCTGACCCTCATGCAGGGTGACAGAGCTGCTATCCCAGCCCTGGATGTCACATGCAGGGTGGCAGAGCCCCTGTCCCAGCCCTGGATGTCACATGCAGGGTGGCAGAGCCTCTGTCTCAGGCCTGGGTGCCACATGCAGGGTGACAAAGCTGCTGTCCTTCATGCAGGGTGACAGAGCCACTGTCCCAGCCCTGGTCCCACATCCAGAGCATCACCAGAGCTCCTCTATCCCCATCCTGGCGTGGAGCCATCGGTGTGAGACGTCAGCCTCCCCCTCCCCGCCCCTTCCAGCAGCACCTTTGCCGCGGGGAGCCGGGGGAGCAGCCCAGCCAGCCTCACATCCCGTGGGCGGCTTGTTTTCCCTCCTGCCCACCCTCCCGGTGATGAGCAGGCCTATTTTTCTCCCCTTCCGTGCTCAGAAATAGCTCGAGCTTGTCGTAAATCACCTCGGCTGCAGATGGTGAGTCACCGGCTGATCAAAGGCGAGACCCTTTTCTGGGTCTGGGAGGGAGAGTGGATGCTTCAATAAATCATTAGGAATCAGCAGCAAAGACTTTCCCTCGGGTCTGAGGAGAAAAGCTCACAGCCCCCTGCTTTGTCCCCGTGCCCCTGGTGTAAATCACAAATTTTCGTGTCCTGAGTGGGGACACCTGAGTCAGGATCCCTGTCACAGCCATTCCCGGTGTTGGGCAGGGCTTTGCTGCCCCAGCCATCAAACCTGGACAGCAGCGAGGGGACAGGCACAGTGGCTGAGGGGAATGGATGTCCAGGAGCAGGGAGTGAGGAGGGACACAGTGGTGGCATGTGCCACTCACCGTCAGGAAACGAGAGGGGTCGGGTGGGATCAGCGTCAGCGGGGCACGGGAGTGACAGGAGCTGGCATGGAGGGGACAGCAGCGGGCAGGGAAAGTGTCAGGCTGTGACACAACTGAGCCGGGATCCAGGGTAACACACTGGGAGCCTGTGGCAGGGTGGGAGCGAGACCAGGAGCACCACGGCAGCGGGGAGAGGAGGAATCCCTCGGCCCTCACCATCCTCATCCCTGATCCTTCATCCCTAACCCTGACCCTATCCCTGATCCCTAATCCCTCATCGTTCACCCCTCATCCTCATCTCTCACCTCTCATCCTACACCCCTCACCATCCTCCTCAGGGATCCTTCATCCCTGATCCGTAATCCCTAACCCCTCATACTTCAGCCCTCATCCTCACCCCTCACCTCACATCCCTGATCCTTCATCCCTAATTCTAACCCTATCCCTGATCCCTCATCTTTCACTCCTCATCCTCATCCCACACTCCTCACCATCCTCACCCCTGATCCTTCATCCCTAACCCTAAATCTAAACCTAACCCTAACCCTATCCCTGATCCCTCATTCTTCACCCTTCATCCTCATCCCTTACCTCTCATCCCTGATCCTTCATCCCTAACCCTATCCCTGATCCCTGAACCCTCGTCCCTCATCTCTCATCCTTCATCCCTAACCCCATCCCTGAACCCTCATCCTTCACCCCTCATCCTCATTCCTCATCCCTCACCCCTCATTCCTCATCCCTGATCCCTCACCCCTCATCCCTCATCCCTGATCCTTCATCCCTAACCCTATTCTTGATCCCTGATCCCTCATCCCTCATCCCAAGCCTTTCCTGTGCCAGCCTCGTGGCCACAGTGCCCTGCCCAGGATGGGTCACACAGGATGGGTCACACCAGAGCAGAGGATGGGTCACACCGGAGCACAGGATAGGTCACATAGGAGCAGAGATCTGTCACACTGGAGCACAGGATGGGTCACACAGGATGGGTCACACAGGATGGGTCACACAGGATGGGTCACACCAGAGCACAGGATAGGTCACACAGGATGGGTCACACAGGATGGGTCACACAGGATGGGTCACACAGGATGGGTCACACCAGAGCACAGGATAGGTCACACAGGAGCAGAGATCTGTCACACTGGAGCACAGGATGGGTCACACAGGATGGGTCACACCGGAGCACAGGATGGATCACATCGGAGCACAGGATGGGTCACACAGGATGGGTCACACAGGATGGGTCACACCGGAGCACAGGATGGGTCACACAGGATGGGTCACACAGGATGGGTCACACCGGAGCACAGGATGGGTCACACAGGATGGGTCACACCGGAGCACAGGATGGATCACATCGGAGCACAGGATGGGTCACACAGGATGGGTCACACAGGATGGATCACACAGGAGCACAGTATGGGTCACACAGGATGGGTCACACAGGATGGGTCACACAGGATGGGTCACACCGGAGCACAGGATGGGTCACACAGGATGGGTCACACAGGATGGGTCACACCGGAGCACAGTATGGGTCACACAGGATGGGTCACACAGGATGGGTCACACCGGAGCACAGGATGGGTCACACAGGATGGGTCACACAGGATGGGTCACACAGGATGGGTCACACCGGAGCACAGGATGGGTCACACAGGATGGGTCACACAGGATGGATCACATCGGAGCACAGGATGGGTCACACCGGAGCACAGGATGGGTCACACCGGAGCACAAGATGCTGCGGGAGCTGCCAGGGAGAACAGGAAGACCTGGAGTCGCTCCTGTAGCCTGAACGCTCCTTCCCTCTCCTGCCAGCCTCCCCGGGAAGGAAGAGCCATCAATGGCTCTTGAGGCAGAGGCTCCGCCGAAAGCCGAGCAGATGAAGGGTTTGCCATCTGTGAACAAGTTGTTCTGATTGAATTAGAGAACATTTAACATTTACAGATAATTAGGAACAGCCACCCATTACAAAGGCGGCGGAGGGAAGGGGAGCTTTTGAAAGGCGATTGGAAGCTCCTTGACACATCAGCCAGGGGAGCTTTTCAGACACAACTTCTGAGCCTTTCCACGTGCTTTGTGCTCCTTACATCCCCAATCCTGGGAGTTAAGAATCTCTCCGTCTCTCCCTTCTGTCTTCTCCATTAGTTTTTAACTGTCTTTTGCCTTTTTCTCCCAGCCAGCTCCTCTCCGGGAGCTTTTAGCAGGGTTTCCTCTTTGGTCCCATACTGGGCCGTCAGCTGTGAAGCAAAAGGGAAAGGAATTTGCTTTTCTGCTCCATTACTGTCACAATTCCTTTGGTCTGGAGTTGGGCTGTGCAGCCGTGGGGAGGGACAGCCCTGAATGCAGAGGCTCCTGTGCTATCCTGACCTCTGCAGGAGAGACCTGGACCTAAAGCTGGTTAGTATTTTATTCAACCTCTAGTACAGAGCAAGATAAATTCCTTTATCATAGAAAAAAAAAAAAAAAATTTGTTGTTGTAGATTAAAAAAAAATAGTAAAATATGTGAAATACTCTCCTTTATGCTCAAAAATACATTCCCCTCTTTTCATCCTTGTGCTTCCTTAATATGTTTTTACATCAACAGTATTAAGAAATCCACGTTTGCCATCCTTTTCTTTTGAGCGCCAAAGAAGCTCAAATTCCCCAAAACACAAAAAGAGATGATTTCCATCCCAAATTTCCTCTGAAAAAGAACTGGCATTTCTCAAGCAGCTCGAGCAGTAATTGCCTCACAGCAGTGCTGGTAATTTCCCCACATCTGCTGCAGAGAGGTACCCAAGGGGTGAGGCCATGAAGCTGCAGCTGCCCTTTGGCTGGAGGGAGCCTCGGTGATGGTTTTTGGGCAGCACATCCAAGGCTTGGCCTCTGCTCCCAGAGCCGTGGGCAATTCCAGGGGCAGAGCCATGGGATCCCAATGGGATCGCTGTGCCTTGCAGGGAAATGAGCCTGGCCAAGGATGAATAGCTTTGTGTTTGCTTGCGGTCCTCTTACAAAGAAATGAATGCCTGGGGAAGTCCTGGATGCCCCGGAGGTGTTTAAATCCAGGCTGGACAGGGTTTGGAGCAGCCTGGGACAGTGGAAGGTGTCCTTGCCCCTGGCAGGGGGTGGAACAAAATGATCTTTAAGCTCCCTTCCAACCCAGCCCATTCCGTGAGTCTGTGAAATGGCAAACCGAGGGTTTCCCACCGAAATGTCTCAGGAATCCTGTCTGGGACACTGACACCGACACGGGCACACCCTGTGCCCTGTCCCTGTGTCCCCGTTCGCCCGGCTGTCCCCAGCAGGCGATGCGCAGGACCCTGACAGACATCTAGTGGCATTGCCTGTAACTACAGGCACGTGTGGCTGGCCGGGGTGACCCACGGAGGGATGGATGGATGGATGGTGGGCACACATCCCCGGGGGCACGGGGGCAACACGGAAATTAACACAGCCCTCGGTCTGGGCAGCGCTCAGCTCCCATCCTCCGCTCTGGAAAGAGGAAAGGGGGAAATCCGTGTGCCAGCAGGGATGGTCTTGGACACAGGGATGGATGGATGGTGGGCACAGGGATGGATGGATGGATGGATGGATGGATGGATGAATGGTGGGCACAGGGATGGATGGTGGGCACAGGGAGAAGATGGATGGATGGTGGACACAGGGAGGGAATGGATGGATGGTGGGCATGGGGATGGGATGGATGGATGGATGGATGATGGATGGATGGGTGGATGGATGGGTGGATGGATGGTGGGCACAGGGATGGATGGATGGATGGATGGATGGATGGATGGATGGATGGATGATGGATGAATGGTGGGCACCGGGATGGATGGTGGGCACAGGGAGAAGATGGATGGGTGGTGGGCATGGGGATGGATGGACGGTGGGCACAGGGATGGATGGATGGATGGATGGATGGTGGGCACAGGGATGGATGGATGGATGGTGGGCACAGGGATGGATGGACGGTGGGCACAGGGATGGATGGATGGATGGATGGATGGAGGGCACAGGGAGAAGATGGATGGATGGTGGGCACAGGGATGGATGGACGGTGGGCACAGGGATGGATGGATGGATGGATGGATGGATGGATGGATGGTGGGCACAGGGATGGATGGTGGGCACAGACAGTGGATGGATGAATGATGGAGGGATGGATGGATGGATGGATGATGGATGGATGGATGGATGGATGGATGGATGGTGGGCACAGGGATGGATGGACGGTGGGCACAGGGATGGATGGTGGGCACAGATAGCGGATGGATGAATGATGGAGGGATGGATGGATGGATGGATGGTGGGCACACATCCCCGCCGCTCCCCGGGGCCGCTCCGCACGTGCCCGCACCGCGGCTGCGAGCAGGAGAAAAAGCCTCCGAGGGGGTGTCAGACACAGTTTCAGTGAAACACGATATTTATAACAAAGTGTGGGGGAAGGTGTCACATCACATCACGCTGATGCTCCGGCGCCCGAGACGCGGGGCCGGCGCTGCGCAGCGGGGATGTGGGGAGGGCCAGCAGGCAGAGGGAGGAGTTGGCTCTGCCAGCGCTGATTCCTTGCTGAGTCCAGCCCGAGCGGGGTTTACCCCGGGGCAGGAGAGCAGGGCAGGGCTCTGGTGGGTGCTGGAATCGCCTGGCGGTGTCACTCGGCTCTGGGAGCCATCGTGCCTGGCCCTGCTCTGCTTTCCCGTGGGGAAAAATAAACCCCAGGTATCTCCAGTGACCTTAAACACTGCGCCACTGTAGCTTTTCTGCACAGGCATGTCCCACTCGCTTGTGCGTCAGCCGCCTTAGGAGCACAGCCTTGCTGATAAGCCTGGCCTTACCAAGCTGAGATTAAGCGCTGTAATCTTTTGAATAAACAGTTCTTTGGAGACAGCCGTGTCCCTGCACGCAGCTGGGATTGCACAACTCCCTCCCTGGAGCGCGGGACTCTGAGAGCGCCCGGCTCTTCCCAAAGAAGCCAAGGGCCAGGTGTCAGGGCTGCAGTTTCCCTGGATCCTGCATGGAAATTCCCTCACGCGTTGCACGGAGAGTGGTGGGAGCTCCCCCACACTCAGACACGAGAATATTTCTGTGCGTTCATCTCCTGCTCCTTCCCCCTGCCCTGGCAACGGCACAGCAAGACATGGATGCAACATGGATCCCAGCCTTCCCTCGGGGCTGATTGCCCGGGAAGAGCTTTGGAGCTGCCTTTCCCTCTTGCCCAAACACGGGAGCATCTCCTGAGGGAGCAGCCAGCCCTCGGGCAGGCAGAGCTGCTGCTCCTCCCCTGCAGGTCTGGTGGCAGCTACGGGCTGTCCCCACAGTGAGTGGGGCTGTCCCTACAGAGAATGGTTCTGTCCCCACAGTGAGTGGCTCTGTCCCCACAGTTGATGGCTCTGTCCCCACAGCGAGTGGCTCTGTCCCCACAGCGAGTGGCTCTGTCCCCACAGCGAGTGGGGCTGTCCCCGCAGTGGATGGCTCTGTCCCCACAGCGAGTGGCTCTGTCCCCACAGTGAGTGGCTCTGTCCCCACAGTGAGTGGCTCTGTCCCCACAGTGAGTGGCCCTGTCCCCACAGCGAGTGGCTCTGTCCCCACAGCGAATGGCTCTGTCCCCACAGTGAGTGGCTCTGTCCCCACAGTGAGTGGCCCTGTCCCCACAGTGGATGGCTCTGTCCCCACAGTGAGTGGCCCTGTCCCCACAGTGAATGGCTCTGTCCTCACAGCGAGTGGCTCTGTCCCCACAGTGAATGGCTCTGTCCCCACAGCGAGTGGCCCTGTCCCCACAGCGAGTGGCTCTGTCCCCACAGTGGATGGCTCTGTCCCCACAGCGAGTGGCTCTGTCCCCACAGTGAATGGCGCTGTCCTCACAGCGAGTGGCTCTGTCCCCACAGTGAATGGCTCTGTCCCCACAGTGAGTGGCCCTGTCCCCACAGTGAGTGGCTCTGTCCCCACAGTGAGTGGCTCTGTCCCCACAGTGAGTGGCCCTGTCCCTACAGTGAATGGCGCTGTCCTCACAGCGAGTGGCTCTGTCCCCACAGTGAGTGGCTCTGTCCCCACAGTGAATGGTTCTGTCCCACTAGTCCAGGCTCAGGGGATGTGCTGCTGAGCCCTTCCACCCCTCTCTGCTCTGCCCTGTGACTGACTCAAACCCAGCCCTTATGGGCCAGCTCAGCCCCTGCCCAGCTCAGCTCTTCCCCGTGTTTCTCCCCCCATGCAGTTTCCTTTTCGGGGCCTCAACTGCTCCGTGCCTGCAGGGATCCATGTCCTCTCCCAGGGTGGTTTGAGGTCAGTTTGAGCATCGCAGCTCTGTCCAGAAGTGGAGACCTCATCACTGCCAGCTTTGATTCTCCTGGGAGTGCCACTGCCTGCTCTCCCTGGAGCTCCAGCGTGGCTCGGGGTGACCTTGGCCCCGTTGCCTGCCCTTCTGAGGCTGCATCCAAGAGCCTGCAGCGCTGCAGCCGCAGTGCCGGGGTGGGCACGGCAGGAGGTGGCTGCAGGAGGGAGGCTGGGCTCTCCCTGGGAGGGAACATTCCCTGGGAAAGGCACCGGATCCTGCCCGCTCTGCAAGGAGAAAGCAAATATTAATTTTCCAAGGGAAATGTGCGCTTGACCTCAGCTCTAGGCTGAGCCAACCCTAAACTGTGTCAGGTTCCACTCTCAGTGGTGATGATCAGCAGGTAGAGGTGACATCGGCAGGCAGAGGTGACATCAGCAGGCAGAGGTGACATCGGCAGGCAGAGGTGACATCAGCACACTGATGAGATGCCCTCGTTAAGCTGTCGCTCAAGGCTGGGCTCCTGCACTCCAGGCATGAGAAAGAGCCAGGAGAAAAGAGGGATTAGAGCAAGGCTGGCGTTTAAACCCCAGAGGGAAAAGGCTGGAGCACCTCGGCAGGTGTGGCCTGTGCTTAGTGGTGAATTTTGGCTGCTTTGGGGAGGGAAAGGTGCTGGAAATGTTCAGGGAGAGCCTTTCAGGAGATTGCAGACTGTGTGATATTGTACAGGGGTGTGCTGCGTGCATTTTATTTGTATTGTATGGCCTGGATAACACATCCCTGTTATTTCCATGATCTGTGTGATCTGGGTAACACATCCCTGTTATTTCCATGATCTGTATGATCTGGATAGCACATCCCTGTTATTTCCATGATCTGTGTGATCTGGGTAACACATCCCTGTTATTTCCATGATCTGTGTGATCTGGGTAACACATCCCTGTTATTTCCATGATCTGTGTGATCTGGATAGCACATCCCTGTTATTCTCGTGCTCTGTATAACCCATGCCTGTTATTCCTATGATCTGGGTAATGCATCCCTGATAATCCTATGATCTGGATAACGCATCCCTGTTATTCCCATGATCTGTATGATCTGGATAACACATCCCTGTTATTCCTATGGTCTGGATAACACATCCCTGTCATTCTGATGCTCTGTATGGTCTGGATAACACATCCCTGTTATTCCCATGATCTGGATAACGCATCCCTGTCATTCCTGTGCTCTGTATGGTCTGGATAACACATCCCTTTTATCCCCGTGGTCTGTATAGTCTGGGTAACACATCCCTGTTATTCCCATGCTCTGTATGGTCTAGGTAACACATCCCTGTTATTTCCATGATCTGTATGGTCTGGATAATACATCTCTGTTATTCCTATGATCTGGATAACACATCCCTGTAATTCCCATGCTTTATATGGTCTGGATAACACATTCCTGTTATTCCCATGATCTGCATGGTCTGGATAACACGTCCCTGTTATTTCCATGATCTTTATGATCTGGATAACACGTCCCTGTTATTCCTATGATCTGGATAACACATCTCTGTTATTCCTATGATCTGGATAACACATCCCTGCAATTCCCGTGCTTTATATGGTCTGGATAACACATTCCTGTTATTCACATGATCTGTATGGTTTGGATAACACATCCCTGTTATTTCCATGATCTTTATGATCTGGATAACACGTCCCTGTTATTCCTATGATCTGGATAACACATCCCTGTTATTCCCGTGCTCTGTACTGTCTGGATAACACATCCCTGTTATTCCCATGGTCTGTATGGTCTGGGTAACACATCCCTGGTGTTTCCAGAGGAAGAGTGCACAGGCCAGCTGTGAGGATGCTGGAGCGTGACAAGCCAGGGAAATCCATCCGCATGGAGAGCATTTCCCAGCGGGATCCCAGAGGGACACAACGTTCAGGCACAGCCAGGGGTCCCTGCCGGCTCCCTGCATGCCCCACCACGCGGGTGACACACGTGGTGACAGGGCTGTCTGAGCACAGACGTCACCTCTGAGGAGGGGTGGCTGTGTCACCGCCAGCTCCGTGTCACCGCGTGTCACCGCAGAGCCGACACGCACGCCTGAGTCACTGCGCCAAAACTCAGCACTGGGTCCCGATGTGGGGGGACAGTGGGGGACACGTGTGGGTCCTGGGAGACACCGGGTGTCCCTGTGCCAGCCCAGCCCTGCCTGGGCCCTGCCCACGAGGCCGGGGCACATCCAGCCCGTGGCCCTGCTGAGAGGAGGTTGTCCTCATCCCGCTCCGTGCAGTGACTAAGGCAGCCTGGCATTTACCCAGGGTTTATTTGGACACTCCACAGCCAGCTGCACACATTTTTTTCATTTGCTTTTTGTCTGACTTCATGCCCTTTTGGTGATTGCTTATAAACTCGGCGTGGAGAAGGGACCAAGGCTCGTGCAGCATCCACCAGAGGCAAGCAGACCAAGAGGGAAGGAAGCTGAGAGAGAGAAAAAACCCCAAACCCTCATGAATTATCTGTCCTGGAAACAACGTGTTTCTCTTCACAATTCCCTTTGACTGTTTAGGGAATGATTTATCCTCTCCTTTCTCTGACAGCAGAGTTTGCAGCGCTCCTGTTAAGTTCGGGCCAGCCTGGATTAACTGTGCATCCTCAGCGTCTGATTAGCTCTATTTGCTGTGTTTTTATTGACCTATGCAAGAGGAAAATCTAGGTCAGGCCGGGCTGATGAGGCTGGAGCTGGCTGTGTAATATAAATCAGAACAAACGAGGCCATGCAGCCGCTGAGCCATCAAATCACGCTCTGGGGTGGGTCGCCTCCAAAGTGTCCAGGGGACATAATTAGGAACTTTCCCAAGCTGTCAGTCAGGCAGCTTTGGAGGTGGAGGGAGGGGATGGGGTTTGTGTTTTTTTGAGGAGCTGCTCCTTGTTTCTGGGTGAGGAGCATTTTATCAGCGAGTGGCTGAAGCGTGGGGATGGCTGCAAATAGCAACGGCCCCTGCCTGGCTGTGACTCCGTGTTTCTGTGCGCAGAGGAGGGATGGAGACAGCTGAAGGAAGCCTGCAGGGCTGAAATGAGTTTTTCTACAGAAGCAGGAGGGGAGGGCAGAATCTTTTACCCAGCTCCCTCGCTCACAGACTTTATTGATGGCTTTTGCCATGCACAGCCAAGGGGGAAGCAGCAGAGACCGTGCGCTCCTGGCAGTCCTGAATCTCCTCTAACATTGCCATTCCTGCTTTGGTCAGATCAGAGCAGGGACCGGTGTGACCCAATCTGCAGCTGTGTTAGTCACCCTGCTCTGGGGGGAACGAGCAGGCGGCGATGTCTGTGACAGGCTGATCTCAGCTGCCTCACAAAACCCCTCCACTGCTGGAAAAGCTCTTTGCAGGGAGACAAAGGTGTCTGGTGCTGGAAGTTTCCAGGCTGGGGAGCAGGGAGCAGCCTCAGCTGGTGCTGTCTGGGGTGTGTGATGTGCTGGGAGTGCGATGTCACACAGCATTAGCTTCACTTGCAGCAGGGCCGAGGCGCGGGGACAGCGCGGGGACAACAAAGCCACCCTGGGTGGGGACAGGGGAGCAGCACGGGGGTCACACCCCAAAGGGAGCACCCAGGGACAGGGTGCTGCGGGCACAGAGGGCAGGACAGCCTCTCCTGCTGTCAGGGCTCCCCTGGGGCTGTCAGAAGGCACTGCTGGCTCGGCTCAGCTCAGCGGAGCAGCCGGCGGGGGAGGCGAGCTCAGGTCAGCGTCACGTTGTGCTGCCAAGAGCCACGCGTGTGATGGGCTCCCTGCCCTGGGGAGGTGGCCCTGGAGAAGGACACCTGGCCCAGGGAGGTGGCCCTGGAGAAGGTCACCTGGCTGGGGCAGGTGACCCTGGAGAAGGTCACCTGGCCGTGGGGAGGTGGCCCTGGAAAAGGTCACCTGGCTGGGGGGAGGTGGCCCTGGAAAAGGTCACCTGGCTGGGAGAGGTGGCCCTGGAGAAGGTGACCTAGCTGGGGGGAGTTGGCCCTGGAGAAGGACACCTGGCTGGGAGAGGTGGCCCTGGGGAAGGTCACCTGGCTGAGGGGAGGTGGCCTTGGGGAAGGTGGCCCTGGAGAAGTCCACCTGGCTGGGGGAGTTGCCTGGGATCTGCTCTTGGAGGAGCAGTGGTCTGGGCAGAGCCGTGCAGGGGGAGCTCAGCCCTGGGTGAGAGCAGGGGGTGCTCAGAGGCACAGCTCCCAGATGTCAGGCCTCAGTGAACCTGCAGTCCCACCTGGAGGGTTCTGGAGAGATTTTGGAAGGTGTGGAGCAGGATCACGTTCTGTGAGAGTGTCAGGAAATGCCCTTTGAGGAACAGGCAGAGCCCACCAGCGTTTGTACAGCTCCACACCCAGGTACCACAGGCGTCCAGGGCTCTTCTTGTGGGGAAAATCTGCTCAGGAAAACAAGAGGAACATCAGCTTTTATTGGGACAAAGAGAGAGAGAGACCTGCTGGAGGTGCAGGGTACCCTCCACTGAACCCATTCAGCCGAGATGCTTCCTTGGGAGGAGCTGCTGGGATCCCGGGGCAGCCCTGCAGCCCCCGGGGCAGCCTGCCCTGCTGAGCCCCCCTGGGCCCTGCCTCCTCCAGACACTGACATTCCCTCCCCGAGGCACTGACATTCCCTCCCCGAGGCATTGGCATTCCCTCCACACGCCGCTCCTGCCTCCCCTGCTTTATGGCTGTGATTTACCCACGTCACAGGCGCCGCATCACAGAATTGAATTTACGGGAGGCTGAATTTATGATGAGAGAAATTAACCCTTCGCCACTCTGTGCCTCCCCCAGCCCCTTCTGTGTGCGCCTCACTCTGCTCTGTGGAACTCTGACAGATCCCAATTCCTGCAGGATAGCTGCTCCTCTGGAATGAAAGGATCAGGGAAAGGGTTCCATGGGAATCTGGGCATCCAGAATTCCTGGGCTCTGTCCAAAGTTCTTCTGCTGAGTTTTTGATGAGAGAAATAAACCCTTCGCCACTCTGTGCTTCCCCCAGCCCCTTCTGCATGAGCCTCGCTCTGCTCTGTGTCACCCTGATGGAAGACCCCAATTCCTGTGGGAGAGCTGCTCCCCTGGAATGAAGGGATCAGGGAAAGGGTTCCATAGAATTGGGCATCCAAAGTTCCCAGGATCTGCCCAAAGTTCCCAGGCTCTGCTGAATTTATGATGAGAGAAATTAACCCTTCACCACTCTGTGCCTCCCCCAGCCCCTTCTGTGTGTGCCTCTCTCTGCTCTGCAGCACTCTGGCAGATCCCAATTCCTGCTCCCCTGGAATGAAGGGATCAGGGTTCCATGGGAATCTGGGCATCCAAAGTTTCTGAGTTCTGCCCAAAGTTCCTGGGCTCTGCTGAATTTATGATTAGAGAAATTAACCCTTTGCCACTCTGTGTGTCCCCCAGCCCCTTCTGTGTGTGCCTTGCTCTGCTCTGTGGAACTCTAACAGACAGACCCCATGGAAGACCCCAATTCCTGCAGGAGAGCTGCTGCCCTGGAATGAAGGGATCAGGGAAAGAGTTCCAATAGAATTGGGAATCCAAAGTTCCTGGGCTCTGCACTCAGACAGACAGACCCCATGGGAGACCCCAATTCCTGCAGGAGAGCTGCTCCCCTGGAATGAAGGGATCAGGGAAAGGGTTCCAATAGAATTGGGAATCCAAAGTTCCTGGGCTCTGCACTCAGACAGACAGACCCCACGGGAGACCCCAATTCCTGCAGGAGAGCTGCTCCCCTGGAATGAAGGGATCAGGGAAAGGGTTCCATGGGAATCTGGGCATCCAAAGTTCCTGGCTCTGCCCACAGACCTGCAAGCTGGCACTGCAGCCGCTCCATCAGGCTCCTGTCTGCTCGTTCCATGTTAACAGTCCTCTCCATAATGATGTATTCCGACTCCTGGGTGATTTCCAAAGCGTTCCCAGCAGGTATTTCTCAGCCTCACCATCCCCTGCCCCTCCCCTCTGAATCTCACCCTCTCTCCAGCTGAATTATTGGACAAACTGCCAGGCACGGGAGCCAAGCAAAGAAGGAAGGGCAGCAGAAATGATAATTCACAGGTCACAAGCCAAACTCGCTACAGGACGCGGCTCCGCGGCCGAGTTTGTGGCTGGGGGTGTTGGAATGAGTTTGTGGCTGGGGGTGTTGGAATGAGTTTGTGGCTGGGGGTGTTGGAATGAGTTTGTGGCTGGGGGTGTTGGAATGAGTTTGTGGCTGGGGGTGTTGGAATGAGTTTGTGGCTGGGGGTGTTGGAACGGCTCCATCCTCGGGCACTAATTTGGGACGTCCTCTGCTCCCCGCCTGGGGAGGAGATGGCTCCTGTACAGCAGGCACTTGTCTGTGACAGATCTCTTGTAAACAGCGGAATAGCTCCGTGTCAGACAGCCCGAGACGTCTCTA